>JAOUQU010414805.1:0-11187 GCA_028566735.1 Ammoglanis amapaensis
CGAACATAACCCCCAGGTTCCTGGTAACCTTAGCCGGAGAGAGTGAGAGAGAGTCGATTGATAAAGTGAGGTTGTGTGGGGAAATCATTGATTTCAGTAATGTGGGGGTAATGTTTTTCTCTTTTCTCTTTTTCTCTCTTGAGTTTGGCATTTAAAAATTGTAGTACAGAGTATATGGTATATTTGCACGATGGATATGCACATTACAAGTTTATTTAACTATGCCAAGTATCTGATTGCTCTTTATCTATTCAACTCTTATGATGAGAGAACATGCATATATGCCCAGTGACCACTTGACTTTCACATTTAAAGTAAAGCATGCACAAGTCTCAGATACTTTATTTCTTTCCAACTAGTCATTGATTCAGTTGTTGTGAATATTAGGGTACAAAAGTAGATTCAGATAAAAGTAAACATCATACCAGAAACAGCACTGATAAAATACATCTCAAACATATTAATGTTGGTTGATGCCACAATTCAGTGATATATTTTATGCCTTGCACTGCCACATTAACAGGCAAATGACAAAAAAACAAAATATTTACTTCTACTTGCAACCAATAAGTTTGTCATTGATGTTAAATGCATGTAGAATGGGAAAACAGTAAATACAGCTACACTACAAAGTACACAACAAACAATAACTGTATTAGGCTGCATGTGCAAATGGCCATGTTTTTGTAATTCTACAGAATCTGTAGCTCTGTAATGTTGTAATTTGTTCATGGTTAACAACAGTTCTCAAAGATCACTTTCATCTTTCAATAACATGTTCCACACATTGTACTAGAACAAAGGATAATGAAGTCAAGTATGAGGATGGAACATCCTCTACTTTCACTGCTCCTGTTTAATTATTCCCCTAGAGAGGACTGCTAGATCTCCGGACACCCACCTTTTGCCGGGAAAGCATATCTAATTGGACAGGTGAACTGATGGTTTGTTTATTAGTGCTAGTTATAGGTATACAAAATACATTTTACTGTATATGTGGCACCAGAATACCTAACACAAAGAAATATTTATAAATAAATAAATGTACTTAATATATTTGCTCTTATGATGTCATGTTAGCATGTTAGTAGTAAAATAAGCCAGACACCAAAACTTTGTTCCGTATTTGACAATGGTCAAATTTTATGGAAAAAATAATAAATAATAATAATATAAAAAGATAGTAGATCACTTTTTTAATCCCAGAGGGAAATTCGCGTTGAGTCTTGAGTGTTGATAATTACCAGGGAAGCAATGGATTCATTAACTCTAGCAGAGCTTTATGAGCTGCTTTATTCTGGTCAGGGTCAGCGTAGATGCAATTCGCTGGGTGAAAGCCAGAAATCGCCCTGAATCTACCACAGAGCAGGAAAATAGAATTAACTGACCATTATTTGAATGGTCTTGACTTATTATTTGAATGGTCATGACTTATTTGAAATATAATAAGAATAAACTAGAGAATGTTTTATTGATTGTAAGGGTATCTTATATATACTTTACCTCTAGTCTGAACTTTGAATGATTAAACTATAAAATAAAAAGTGCAATTGGCATTATCTGTTAGCTTGGATGTTTGCCAAACTCTTTTCTATTTTCTCTTTGACTGATTTTAAGCGACTACCACATTCGATGTAGTGTATCCGTCCCAACTTCACAGCTTAAGTCTGTGCTATCTCAGTTTGGATCTACTGTTTATCTTAATTGCATTTTGTAATTATAAACACATGTAGAATGTAATGCACAGCTAATTTTGGACATACATATTTATTAATCTGGAATTAAAATTAGAATTTCTGTTCACTCTTGCTTGATGAGACTGATGAGCTGCTCATTTTTTAAAATTAAGTCCTGGGTTATATCTTTTTAGCATGGTTTATTAAATCCTGCAATTTTACGACATGGCTCATAATTCTTATAAATTGTTTAATTATCTTAACAGCTGTTAGTCACTAGTGCAATCCAGCTGTATCTTACTCACCGCTATCTGGCTTTTAGACATATTTTACCCTTTTCACAGCCTCCAAATATGTGTTTGGATATAATGAGTCTGTGTGTACAGTTAGTGGTAAGAGCAAAAGAAGACAGTGATAAGTCACATATGCAGTGTGGTGAAAGAGCAGCAGCATCTCCCTAAATGGACAACTGTTGTTTTTGATCATAAGCTTTTGTATGTTGTTTACCTTAGACATAGACAGAGCACATACCTTTTTAGGGTTGTGAGGCGCAGGACGGTACATGTGGCGGCATATGTACACACAAATGTCACTAAATCTTTGTTAAGAGAGACTACAGATCTGGAGCAGGAAAATGAAAATGAAGAGGATGAGAAAATAAATCGCAGATGAGAGCATTGTTCTTGGGGACCTGGGTTTGATCTTCTGCTCTGGCTCATCTGATAAGGCAAGACTCATCTTGGTACTTGGTTTTTCCTCCATTTCAAAACATGCAAATGATTAATTGTCAGCTCCAAGCTACCCTACCAATGAGCCAATTATTTACACTTGTCATAACGTACTTAGTAATAAAATCAACGATGACTGCAATAATACACAATGACAATGCATAATATTGCAAATAAAATTTTCTTCTGAAATCTGCAGTGTACAAATCCAAGAACAACTGTTTGTAGAAAAAGAAAATTATCTATTTATTTGTATCTGTTTATATTAAGTGGCAAATACATATGTAATTTGCACCAATATTCTGGTGTACACACTTTAATACCAGACCTGTAGAGAGCTTGTTGTATTGATTGGCTGGAAGGTTTTTTTTCTGTTAGGGCCATTTCAAATAACGCCAATTAATTTTGACTGACTACCTGATAAATATAATGGAACCTTCTTTATGGGATTGGCCTCATTTAGGATTTCAATTCCCCCGTCTACAAGGAACATGAGACAATAATGGCTAAATGTGTTTAAAAATGAAGTGCATTATATGCTAGGTAATTTGAATTAATCTATAACTTATTCAGTAAAAGATCTTTTGGAGCTATTTAGGAGGAAATATTACTGTTGCCCCAGTCAATAAGTGCTGTTCCACTGAATTGTACAGGCTGTCCAACTAAGCAATTAAGCCATTTCTGTGGTTCGTGGTAGCCCACAAACTATAGGTTTTATATTTTAAAAAAAACCTTTTTTCTGTGAAGTATCTGAAAGACATATTTGTTTTTTTAACGAAGCACCATCTTCTCTCTGTAGATGTCATTACAAACATATGATTGAAAAATACATTCCTGTCTCTTCTAAATCGTGGGAAGATCTTCCTCCTCATCCGGAATTCCTGCTGTGCAATGCAGTGGAATTAAAACTGCCTATCGCCATGGAAATGCAGAAATTTTTTTTAGTCTGAGAAATTCAGAGTTTTGACTAGGCGAATCAATCATTGAATGTGTGTGGTCTAAAATATTGTTTTAATGTGGACAAAACTTTCTCAACTTGCCAAGTGGACTACAAACACTGACAAAACATACCAGAATAAAGCTAAGTTTTTTATTGTTGACAAATTGCTGTTTAGGAATAAATAGCATTATTAAAGCGTAATTATTTATTTAATCTTAATATTATTAGTGGACCTACTGTGTGTAGTCTTTAATATTGTCATATCTGTGATGATAATTTTAACAATACCAATAACACTTAGCATTCTCTAAAAACTCTATCATAGTACGGGTTAGGATACCTATCGAAATTACTGGGCAACGGGCAGAGATTTTTTATAGAAACATGAAATAGAAACATAGAAACAAGCAACTAGTTTCCTAAGTGTATTTGTATATGACAGCAAAAACCTGGTACAAAGATTTGATAGGTTAAAGAGTTTATAGTGATGATGGAGGATGCAGTTACAGCATGACACATATGTATTTTAAACTCTCCTACTTCCACACACACACACACACACACACACACACACACACACACACACACACACACACACACACACACACACACACACACACGCTTTCTTTGTTTTGCCACTGGTTGGCAAATCAGTGCAATGTATTGCATTTCCAAGCCTGTATAAAAAAGGAGGGTTCGGCCTGCACAAAAACTATGCCAAATTAATTTTGCAATTCACAATCTTCTGTATCAATCCTTAATAGAAGCAGCCAAAAGATTACCACATTTTCATTCTACTTTGAAAAGTTAAATAAAGATGTATTCACCTTGAGTCATCATGAGTTCAAATGTGGTATTTTTGTTTTGATTAGAATGTTCAACACAATGACAAATTATTGTCTACATGTCATTGACACGTTTCACGTCTGACATGCTGCTGGTTTAATAGTAGAAGCACACTGACTCGAAAATGTGTTTCAGATCATCTGACAAAACAGCCCTAAACAACACTAAAGCAATACAAAAGTGCAATCCTTCTCTCATTCCCCATACAAGTAAACCCATATCTACATTACATCGAATGGATTTGAGAATTGGATATAAAACACTAGGATTACACTAATGGAAAGTTCTGTTCATGGCAAGTCAGCAGATGATCTGTAAGTACTAGCCTTATGTGTTTCTAGCTGGGTTGAGCTTAGCTAAATGCTTAGTGATTTATCTACACTACATATACAGTATATGACTGCAATGTGGCTACTACCTTGATCTGTTTAGGTTAGATTTGTAATTACAAACAGGATATACGGGCTTGTTATTAAGATGATGTCACTCATAACTTGTGTGAATAACACATAGTAGAAAAGTGTGACTGCATTTGAAAAGCATCTAGCATTTGAACGTAGATGAAAGTGCATGGATCCTTTCATACTGACTGTTGCAGTACATCACATAGTTGAACTGAGGACACTGTTGAACTTTGGCACTTAATCAACTTGAGATGCAATAAGAATCTGAGAGAGAAAATAGAGCTGGAGTGTAGGATACACAGACATTAAAGATGACTGAATGTTGCACCTTTAGGAAACACAGTGACACATTATATATGACATCTAATCGCTTACACTTATTAACCTAAAAAAATAATTTACAACTAATCAAATTACTAAACTACAAAGAAAATATGGTTATATTTTGTGACCATCTTTGCATTTGTAACATTATGTTTTGCATTTCCCCAACCTTTTATGACTGTTGTAATAACATTTGTTTAAAATTTTCTTCAGAGAACAAAACATGCATTGTTTAGGATGCTGGTTAAGAACAACACATTGTATGTCTGTAAAGGCTTTACCCTTAGAGCAACTTAATGTAAGAGGGTCTTGTTGCTAGACTTCTACAAGTTTAAAATTGCATCTTGCTCCTTGATGGAACTTGCCAGAAAATTTGGTTCCGAGGAGATAAGAAATGAAATCATTGGAAATCACCTTTGTTTGGGAGGTGCACATTTCTGAAAGCCTGTTTAAACTCCATTACCTCTTTACTTATTGGAACCAGCCTTCTCATATTTTTTTATTTAGCTTTCAGTAACTTCCATGAATGGTGGTTTTTCCTTTCAGACACATGGTTACAACACAAATGTGTAACTTCACAAATTTAGCAAAAACCAACCAGATGCAAATGACAGACAAATTATGTTTTCATGAGGTCATATGCTTCATCTGTTTCTCTTCACTTCCACAAGCTCCTTTATACATTCCTGTCTCTCTCTGTGGTTGCTTGGCTGGATGAGAAAATCTCCTGGCTGTTTGTTGAGGGGCCCTTTGTGCTCAAAAACAAAAGGTCTTCTCTCCGAAGAGGAGGAATGCTGTGCTTCCGGCATGAGATCATTGTGCTGGAAAGCAGAGGAAGAGAAGTCACTGAGGGCATGAACTGGGGATTTTGCTGGCGGTCTACTACGACAGGAAGTATAGGGGAGAATAATGGGTACATTCGTTTGTAACAGACTGGTTTGTGTAATCTGGTTCCTCCACTTGTTGGTTACAGAGTTTATGCCCTTATGTCTGAGGAAATGTATGTAAAATTAAAATAAATATTTTTGTCTACTGGCCAGTAGTAGTTTTTATAATCACATGCATATTCTTATATTCATTTTATGATAATATAAAAGTCACATAAAATAGTCATCAATTTCAAGTAAATTTTATTTTAAAATTATTTTTTATATTGGGCATTTTAAAAGTTTTACCTCACTATGTACTATTGCTGAGCCATACATTTGAGAAAACATTTTTTTAATGTTGTTTTTTTTTCTGTGCAAGGTACCTGCATCTAATAAAATAATTAAAGTAAAAATGAACTTGCAAATGTTTCTGCAATATGTGAAATACAATGTGCACAGTTTATAAGAACAATATCAACATTCAATGAGAGTACCAGGCCTTGTCGAGAAGGCCAGTTGTTCTGTTCAGGATACTGACCTTAATAATCTGCATGTTGATCATGAAAAGATGCAAGGTTGCTGACAATCGCATTTTAACAAATTTTGATTTGCTGGAGTCTGCATTTGCCATTTACTTTAGAAGCGGAGTTCCAGGAGGTGAAGGAGGTGGACTCAGTGATGGCCATATAAAGGTGCACCACTGTTTCCTTTGGCAAGCTGAACTTCTTCACCTCTAACAGGAAATGCATCTTTTTTGTTAGGGTCTCGATGTTTTGTCATCCTGGTGCACAAAAAGAATTCAACAGTGTCAACTAAAGAGATACACGTAATGATTAAGATAAGTAGGGCTGCATCATTTTTTAATGTTTTTTTTCTCATCATGACAACAAGTTGTCAGTCTCCCACTTCCACTCATACCCATTAAAGATGAGCCAAATGATGACACAAATCTATGTATTCTTGAAGGTTTTAACTGAATTGTGACTGGAGGTACAACACTGAAGGGATAATTGTGGGGAAATTATACGTACTTGAGTAAATGATGGACCACATAGACATTGGTCAAATAAATACAGACAAGATTATACAAATTAAAATAATCTAAAGTAATTTTATATGGTTGTTTATAAAAATAAAGCTATACAATAAAAAAGTAACAGGACGGAAAATCTTAGTGCATTTGAACTATGGTTAAATTAAAGAAATGTAACCTATGACCAGACTGAATCTCTAAAAAATGTAGACATAAAAAAACAATGAATTGTAGTAGACAATTATGCTTGGAACAGTAAAGGTCAGGCAGCAACGTATAAAAGAACATGCATACAATTAGATAAATAAGAAGTCTAAAGATATAACGTCTAAAGATGTGTGTCAGAATATAAAAAGTGTGTTTGGTTCGCCATTATAACAGTTATCATAGCATGCAAAATCCTTGTTACAAGTCTGATCCTTAAATGAAATAAGGGAATTGTCTGATTGCATTTCCTTGGGATGCAGTAGGAAATTAAATGAAGCTGCAGACGGGTGAGGGGGTACATAGCACTATATCACTGTCACTCAGTGCTGGGTGGAGCTGAGCACAATCTTTCTTGGCACAGCGCTCCTGCAAGTTACTGTGAGGATCACTTTACCTCTCCACTGTTTGTACAGGACTCAACAACAATAAGATTTTGTGAACTGGTTAAAACTGAAAAAATGTAAGGTCATTCCGAGATTAGTAACTGACTTATTTCAAGTACACTGCCCACACAATTTGGGAATATTTCAAAATGAATATGAAGCGATTATTTAAAAAACAAGCAATTGATTTCTTTTCATTAAAACAAGAACATCAGAAGTGCAAAAGGTAAGTCAAAGAAAGTTGTTCAAATATGCAAATGAGATGATAACTCATTTATTGTAATTGAGTAGCAAGTGACATATGATTCGGGGTGGAAGCATGTCAAAATGGACGTGGGGGGCACATTGACTGTGTGTGGTCAACCAAGACTAACAAAACACACTGACAGCCATGGGGCATGGTCAGAATCAGATTGTCCAGCAGATCCTGTGGCATCCTCTGCCACTCTTGCTGTAAGGCAACTTTCAGATCAAGAAGTGTTGTGTGAGGCATTGGATGGTTTGTGCATGTCTAGCGTGTTAGGGTCTGGAGAACGTGAAATCTAGTCCAATGATTCCTGCCTCCCGAAGCATGTTTTTGCTGAGAAGCACAGGGTGGGACCTTGCATCAACCCTAAAATAAAGTTGTTGTTTTCAACTGCCCCAGCATAAAATAACACTACAGGCTGCAGGACCTTATCTCGATATCTGATCAAAGTCAGCAATCAGTTTCTGATGGTGTGAAGGTCGGCATTACCACTAACGCTGATGCCAGTCCAGATCATGATTACACAACCAGAAAAGGATGTCTCCCATGAATTGTAGACTCTCCTGTGTTTAGACCAGATCAGAACAATTCAAATAGGCTTGCACATGCTCCCTTTAAGAAGTTAGATGTATTGGGTCCCCTAACATATACATACATGTCACCTATACTATAAAGTGAGGATAATAATAAGTTTTTATACACATTATATTGAGAAATAGCAAGAGACATGTTATGTACACTGAACTGTTAATTTAATGTTAGATTATGCAGTTTGATTTATAATGCAACACAATGAATTATTTAACAGTGATATTAAACTTAACTTGGAAATATACATTTAAAAGTATTATATCTGAATATTGGTTTGTGCACATTATTTAACTGCTAGCAGGTCTTCTGATTATTTTCTGTTCCAAGTACAGAAATTACATTGAATTATTTAACAAAAAACTAATTTAATCATGCTATGGCAAGAAAAGTATTCTGAACAATAACGTTTCTCTAAATCTTTCTTTTAGCTGATTCACTGTAGTCATATTTATAACCTGACTTCTAAGAACCATTAGAATGTGGAGTCAACATGACTCAGCAAGAATACAATGCTGTGTGAAACCTGTTACTTAAGTTTAGCTTCTACCATGTGACCAAAATAAAGCAGTCACATGATCCTCCACATGGCTCATCATGACTATGCTAGATCAGCCCAAGCAAAAACAGTATATGTGCATTATAAAATGTGTTTCAATCTGTTTGTTTTGTATTAGTTAAAGTACATCTGTACCTAAAATGAACACACATACACATGCATTTTCTTTTGTTTGTTTATTTTAAAAATATCTACACATAGTGTTTTAAATATCCATCCATCCATGCATTACACAGTTTTACTACCACGTAATCATATTTTGGTGTCACAGTGGAACACACACTGGGTGAATACACTAAACACCTGAGCAGGTCTGTTATTTGTTTTGAATAAAATTATTTTTATCCACATGACAGCAAAACCAAACCAGCAGGCAATGATATAAATCAACGCTGGCCATTCAGAAGCCTTAACAATGCTCAGTTTTGCTCAATATTTCTAGGCACAGGCATGGATTAGACATAATATATTACAAAACCCTGCCCATAAGAATTTTCTCAAAATCTTACCACAAACAACCTCTGAATAAATATTTTTTTGAATTCAAGCTGGACTTTTTTTCTTACTGTTTATGAGATTAACTGACCATGGGCAAGAATTAATCAGGGGTCACCAACGTGGCGTCCGTGGGCACCAGGTCGCCCGAAAGGACCTCATGAGTCACCCACGGGCCTGTTCTAAAAATAGCTGCGTATTTTGCATATTAATATTTATTTGTTTCCTACCTTGTTAAATTATTGTTAAAAATTATTGTGAGAAATCATTTACATGATCAGCATCTTCACATAGATGAATATCATTAATTATTAATAGTAACATGTAATTAAAGGTTATACATTTGTAATTTCACAAGTGTGTATCAAACTGGTAGCCCTTCACATTTGTTGGTACCGAAAAAGTAGCTCTCAGTTTCAAAAAGGTTAGTGACTCCTGATTTAGATGTTTGTGGTTTTGTAAGTCAAGTACTGACCACGAGGTCTGTATAAATCTTACCCAACATTACCAAAGACCTTTTTCAGCAGCTCCATGAATTAGGAGGATTTTCAGATCTGGGCTGTGATTTAATTCTGGAATACAAACATACAACCTGAAATTGATTACAAAGTCTTCATGGAACACTGGTAATTTAACTGATCATATTTACGCACTACACAACCTAACACAACATGGAAACTAGGAAAATAATGCTACATGTTTTGCATGTTTTATAGCACCCAATTCCATTTAATAAATTTTTCATAAATGGTGAATGAAGTATGTAGTAAGTCACTGACATTTTTGTATATGTGGAGTAAAAATATTCAGTAAATCGACTTATGCTCTGCGGTGTGGTGTCAGACAGGGGTGCAGCTTGTTCCCCATCATCTTTCAAAAAAAGCAAGAAAACTTCAAAAAGGACTTCTGCAGCATTAACTGTAGATCTGGTAGAGACAACCCGGGCCCTGACAGTAAACCCTGATAAATCTAAAATCCAAAAAGAATGTGCAATCTTCAGTAACCAGATCCAACTTAGTCTTCGTTCTGGCAGTTAATGCACTAGAAGAGACGGTTTGCAGAGCCCTTTACTCAATTAATAGTAAATTCAATAACATCCACATCTGTGCATACACTCGTGCCCATTGTGCTGTACGGTAGTGAAGTTTGGGGTCCACACAGTCATCACGAGTACACTAGAATGCAGGATTCTGCAGAACGATTTTGCATATACGGTTAAAAACCAGCCCTTAAATCCTGGATGCACTTTAAACGAAGCCTAACATGAACTGCTTTAACACCAATCGCTCCACCCTGAAAAGTTGTCTCTTATGTCAGATTCTCCATCAACTGACCAACATATTGCCCTGCCCTGCTGCCCAAATAACAATCAGAACAAACCAAATGATACAACAGCTCAGACACAATTATTTGGAACAGTGGATAACCCAAAGTCAGTCTCAGAATAGACAGTCCGGACCCTAATTCGTGATTATACATGTTCAGAGATATGAGACAGAGACAGATAATCACCAAGTACAGACTAGGACACATTAAAACCCGTCATGATCACTGTGTAACATAAGAAAGCACTATAAATGTTATATTGTAAACATTTCTAATCAAAACAAGAAGTTAAAAGACAAGACTGGACTTGAGTTAGAAACATTAGCGGCAGAAATATTAATGAGTATGTAAAAAATGACATGTACAGTAAATGGTTGTTGGTAATTAGTTTCATGTTTAATGTGTTTTTATGGAGTGAGGTAACTGCTCCCACATTTAGCCCAGCTAACATCGATATTCAAACCAGGGACAACTTTAAAGTCCATCATGTATATGTGTGTGTGTGTGTGTGTGTGTGTGTGTGTGTGTGTGTGTGTGTGTGTGTGTGTGTGTGTGTGTGTGT
>JAOUQU010414816.1:0-11187 GCA_028566735.1 Ammoglanis amapaensis
TATATATAATTTGAATTGACTTGCATATAAATATACTTCTAAACATTTATGCAAAGTAATTAATTAAATTATGTTATTTAAATTATGTTGAGAGTGCACTAGTATGTTGATGGGGACATCGTGTGTCACAAATTTGTTTGTATGTATGTAAAATGCCTCATAGCCCAAACCGTTCATAAGTCAAGGTTTCGCTGTATTTAGAAATTGTTATAAGGCTTTAATGTGATTTTGTTTCCCCAGATCTTTAACAGTTGGAACAGGCGAGCCTGGGTAAAGGTCCCCGACCCTCAATAGGCCTAAAATTAGTGATGGAAAGTGAACCGATTGAAGAATCCGACAACTCTCTGTCAAACGGCAGTTCTCCTCCTCATAAGCGTGGTCGGGGTAGACCTCGTGGGTCTTTCAAGAAAAGAATTGTTTTTGTAAAAGAACTTGAGAATAATGTTAGAACCACGAAAAAGGTGGATTATTTTTCACCTGAGCAGCCGATTAGACAGAAACACAGAAAGCGTGGCCGCCCTAGGAAAATAAGGATTCCAGGAAGACCTAGAAAGATCCCTCTTACACCAGAAGAAGAAGCAGAGAGAATGTTACAATTGGGAAAGAAACGAAAGCTCTCAAAGCCTCTTGGGAGGCCACGCATCCATCCGCTCGTAATAAAGTCACAGATCAAAAGGGGTCGAGGCAGACCCCGCAAAACGGAGTCCGGTGTAAAAGCATCCATACAGTTCCAGAACAGTTCGGGTGGAGATAAACCGGCCTGCCTTCAAAAGGCCACTGATCCTAGTCAAGACATGCCTCGAAAAAGAGGACGGCCGCACGGTTCATTCAAAAAGAAGCGAGGAAGGCCTCTAGGTTTCAGTCCAGCGGTACGATTGATCGATGGCGTCCCTATAAAAAGGGGACGACCCCCAGGTTCTGGCGTCAAGCCCCAGCGAGATGCAAACGAAACTCCTCGAAAAAGAGGAAGACCTCCAGGTTCTGGAAACAAGCTAAAGGTTTTGTCTGGAGACGAGACTCCGAGAAAAAGGGGACGACCCCCAGGCTCTGGAAATAAGGTGAAAGTTGTTAAGCTGGATGCAAATATTATCCCTCGAAAAAGGGGGCGTCCTCCAGGTTCCGGGGTTAAAATTCACGTTACGCCACAGGACACAAACGGAACTCCCCGAAAGAGAGGACGACCCAAAGGATCAGGAAAAACCAAGACCACCACGCATGAGATTGAAAACACTGACTTCAGTAGCAGCAGCAGTGCCGTCTCCTTCAGTGCCCAGCCTAGGAAGAGGGGTCGTCCTAAAAAGATCCACAAGCAAGATGCCTCGGAATATGGCAACAATCCTCCTTCCCTGAAACGAGCCCGGAGCTCATCTGCGTCAGAGACGGAAGAAGATGCTGAAGAGCAATATTCCAGTGAGAACGAAGCTGACCACACAGAGGACACTTTTAATGATAGAGAAGATTTGCACCGGAGTGAGAAGCATGCGAAACAATCTTCACATAAGGATGTTCGTGAGAGTAACAGCAAGAAGAATGTTTTCTCAAGGTTAGGAGGGAAATCCCACAAAAAGAAGTAAAAGCTTAGTTGAGCCAGAGCACAGAATATTTTTGAACATGTTTTTAATCGAATTCTTACAAGTTGATTGTCGTCTTTTTAAGGTTCTGGAAGCAGCAGCTCAGATATCTCATGCATATTTGTTTAGCTTCTTTGTGTGTGTGTGTGTGTGTCGATCCATCTCCGTGTTCAGAGCCAACCTCATTTTGAAACACGATGTAAGACTGGTAATCCTTAGGCACTTACCTGACTATATACAGGCTGATTGCTTGAATACTTCCTGTTTATTAATCTTTTTATTTTCTTTAGTCAAGGTGATTTTTTTTACAACTTCGACAGGACTTGACACATTTTGTATCTGTTCAGCTATTTGATTGTATCGAAGCGTGATAATTTAGAAAGCGATGTGTTTTAAATAAAATTAATGGAAACCAAACAGTTAAAGAAGGATTAGTTCAAACTGAATTGATTAAACTTCAGGATACCAGTTTTATCAACATATTTGAACAAAAGGTTTTACATTCCCATCAAAATTCTACAATAATTAAATATTTGTATTGCCAATAAGATTTGAACTATCCAAAATAAAACTTTTCCTCATTTAGAGTGAGAATAAAGCCGCTGTCTCATAGCTGAAGCTGGTTGATTTGTGGTATCTGCACCGATACTAGAAATGAGTTTGGTGATCAGGGTCTGGACAATTAGATAAGATAAGATAATCCTTTATTAGTCCCACAGTGGGGAAATTTGACTTGTTGCAACAGCAAAGGGACAGTAATGTAAAAAATGCTAATGTAAAAAAAAATCATTCTTTTAAGTTTCACTAATTGTGAAGAAACAAAATCTAAGAATTTAGTGCCCACTACTGTGAGCTGTCACAAAAGTAAAATTCGCCAAAATATTGTGGATAAAAAATTGGTTACTGATCATACAAAAGATTAAAGTAGAGAGACAGCTGGTAATGTTAATGTTCATTTTGTATTGAAATTGCGATTTTTTTTTTTTTTGATGAGTTAACATTAGGTTGGCATTCGTAGTTAGTCCCTTGTCAGAACTATCAACGGGGAAGCATATATAGGTATGTTTTGAATATTAACATTGCTTCAGGGTTTGTTTTTCTGTTGGTTTTAAGATGACCTAGACAACGGTACCTCCATATCATTTTAATGTTTGTAAAAAACAACAGACTGACGTCCACTTTCATAAAGCAGTTTTAGTCATGATGGTGTTTAATGTGGGTTTCCCTCCTCCTTCAGTTTTGTTTTCGGATCTACCATCTACTGTACCGCTAGAATTTCGTAGTGACTTGCTTGCACTCAGTGTGTTCGTAAGGCTTATTTTAGTATACGAGTACTTCTCTTAAATATGATCTTATTGTTTCCGTTTGTCCAAGGCTACTTTGAAATGATCAAACTAAAATGCCTGTGATGTCGCATTTTGATCTCTGCATGATGTATTAACACGTCCTGATTTATGGTGTCCAAAATGAAAACATGACATCGGGATTTAACAGTTTTTTTTTCTTTTTTTGCCCATGTGAATAGAAACCATTTGGAGTGTTATAAGAGTCTATTTTTTATACGTGGTATACGCTTGGTAGATTTTAGATATTTATTTGTTTTTGTCTAAAATGCTTCACAAACCTTAAATGCAAACATCGAACAGTTCTGTAAGACCTATACGTATACGAGCACCTTTGACACCCTCACACATCAGATAGTATGACAGTTTTCAGAATAGTAACTGGTCTGAATTTTGCGCCGATGCTCAAATAAGCTTTAAATGCTGCTTGCATCAAGACGGCATGATTCTGGTAAAAATTCATGGCAGAACAATGTGATTTCTAAAAATTCCTGATCAGTTTTTTAGTCCTTAATGAGCTCCAACAAGTGCAGAAACTTTTAGACAAACATTTAGATAAATATTTTACACAGTATTACACTATCTCACAAATCAGCCAATGTTTAACCCAAACAGATTATTTGTATTTTTTTGTGTAGCTGTAAAACTTCAGCTCGTCCAAATAGATTTTTTGCTGTTAAAACAAATTAAATTTCTAGATTTAAGTTTTATTGTCATCATAGTGCAGCATAAACAGGTAGTTACACTGTACAATGACATTTTTACTTTTCTGTTTCTCCATTCACCAATGAAGTCTTAAAAACACTTCAAACAATTGAAAAGGATAAAATAGAATAAAACTTACCAAATATATACATACATGTATATAATTCTGCTTATACATTCACATGAACTAGTTTCTCATTGTCACCTTTTGTTTGGTTCTCCCTGCTTGTGGAACTGAAATGCTTTACTCAGCAAGGTTATACATTTTCTGTCGTGTTTTCTCTTTACCTGAAGTACAGTAGTAAGCTGTTAGTCTCTTTTTTTTCTTTTCAAATCCTTGGCTAAGTTATTCCATTGAGGAACTTGAATGTAAACGATGGGCTATAAAGTCCTCCCGCGTGACTTGTGTTTGCCAAACACCGATTGCAAATGTGCAAACTTGGAACAGTCTACATGTGTTATTTTCCAGTCTGACACTAGTGCTTGTTGGATATGTTATTATTTTAAAGTACACGGTTGTAAAGTTGGTGTTTATTCTTTGCTTTCTTTTTTTTTTTTAAATTGGAGCCGCAAATTTGTACGTCCCTGGTAGAAACATCTACAGTCCAATGTACTGGAGTTGATCAACAAATCGGATAAAAAATGTACTTGGATGCTTTTTATCATGTCTTTATGTGTATAGCAAGGATCGTGGAACCAAAATTTTTCAGTATACAGTATATACAACAAGAACCGACTGTATGTGAAATACCGTGTTTCTACCTTCACTTACTGACCTGCTCTTTACCGCTTAGTGTAGATGTATTAATTATACAGTACCTAGATTTGTCTTCCGCGGTAGCAAATTGACTTTTTCGATGTTTGGATTAGGCATTATTCTGTATGCATAATCATTAGATGCTATTTGATGTGAGTGCTTGTATCTGTTTCGATCGTAATAAAATGCTATGTTCAACCACATTGGCCTCCTCATATTCCTGCTTCAATTGTCTGATAAATGGCACTTTTTTGCACTCGTTGTGTGAAATATACTTTTTCCATACTTCTATTGCCACAGCACTTTCTTTCTCAAACTATTTTGATACCATCGATTGGCCGTTATAAAAATCGAAAGGAAAGTTTTAATTAGTTTTGTGCATTTTATGAGAACATTGCCGGTTACATCAGGAAAAGGTGCTGAGAATGAACCCAACACAACTGTGAAGATAAAGGCCATGAAGGAGGTTTATAGATGTGGTAAGACAGGAAAATCTTCCAATGTAATTCCAAATAGAAACTGCCAAAAAAACAGTATCGGTTTAAACCCCCACAGGAAGACACATTTCTAGTATATGGAAATACGTTTATGCTAATCGTAATGCTTTCTTCTACGTAATCGATACAATTAAATATTAATTCATTTACACTTGTTAATAAGTATAAGTACAAACTAGGGACAAAAAAGATTTTTGGCCTTGTGGTGTGGCTAATCAGCAATTCGGAGTACTAATTATTAGCAGGTGTAGAACAGTAAGCTAACAGCCACTAAGCACCAGACTGAACCGGTACTGAAGATCTGGACTTTTTAAACGATGCTGGTGTAGCACACACACCTCTGCTGTGGATTTGTTTGGTGAATGAACAGAATGTTTAACATATAACCAGATTAACCAGGCCAGCAACATATATCGAAAGATGTTTCGACCCGAACCAGGTGAAGTAACCCAGACGTTCACACACTCAGTTACACACATTCTTGCTAAAAGTTTGATTCCTGAGCAAGACACTTTGGTACTTTCTTTGTGGAGTTTGCATGCAAACAAAGCAGGTTCTGAGTTTTCTGTGAGGTGAGCATTGCTGCCCATTTAACCACCATGCCAACACTATAGACATTTCACACACACACAGTTTAATACAATGGACACGAGGTAACCTGTAGAGGGTGCTGTTTCTGTCTTTCACACACGGCCAACCCGAAAACACCATTCATGAAACAAGGACTTGAGAAAAATCAGACATTCAAGCATCAGCACAGGTGGCAAACATCTTTTAATATATTACTAGAATCAGCATTTGATAAGCAAAATGACATGCGGTTTAAATATGAAACGATGCACACCAAACAGCTGTTCGTCATGAGATAATTTTAATATAATGAAAATACGCAAGCTTGCATAGAATTTGCCCCTGCAAAAGTGTCGAATGAAAGATGTTGCATGGCATTCCTAGAGAAATCTAGCATCAATCTAGCTGACTAACATTCTTTAAGAAGTTTGCAAGAAGGTTATAATACTGGGTGCAAGAAACATCTGTTAGCAATATACATCTGCGTTTTCTGCTATGGATGTGATCAGCGATGCAGATAACTGCATATTTACAGAATAAACAGTGGAAGTATGTTTACTTACACTAATAGTTTAGTGGCATTAAATGAACTGGAACTAGCATGGGAATGCATGAAATGTTTTCAAATCATAATCCTTTATAGTATTTGATATTTTTCTGTCTACGTCGTTTCATTTTCTTTTCATATATCTGTATTTGTATTACGATAAGGGAATAAATATACTTGTTTTTTATATTTTACTGTACAACTCTCTGTTCTCTAGTTTGCATAGTTCACTTATCAGGGCCTACGTACGTTCAGAAAATAATCCAGGACCTTGAAACTCTTCCTGTCTTTCTGCTCTCTACATGAACTATGCACAGAGAACGTGTTCCTCTGGAAAGCCGTCGGAAAGCCGTCACCTCTAAAATGAGGCCAAACATAGACTAGGAAAACATACGTGGGTATTAATGCATGAGATTATATTAAGACAGGACAAGTTTTTCATTTCGTCTTATTTTAAAATGCTACAAACTACAGAACGCAATTCAATTCAGACACAATTATTGGTTCATTCCGGTTTTAATTATCTTTTTTTCCCCTTTAAAATGTTTAAACTGTTCTCATTTCTCGTACACTCATAACAGATGATGTGTTCAGTTGCCGTTTCTTTTTTCTCGGCAAAGATGTGACTGACATTTCTTTAGTGTGATGGAGCACAATGGAATAGTGGTTTAAAAGGGAGGATGGGATTGCAATTACGAACAAGCCACGGAGGTCATGTAGCGTAAAGATGGAAGCACGGAAGAGGCACTGCACAGACGGCTACAAACGTGCTGTAGTTGGCAAGAATGCGGTAGGTTAGGAGAGAGGTATGAGGTGGGGTGGAAGTCACACGAGTCATCTGCTGTCCTGGCAGGATGTTGCACGCTGGTATGCGGCGGCCGCATCAGTGGTAGAAGTACACTGGTATAAAAAAGAACAGGAAGATATCGGTTTAAAACGAAACAATCACCAAACTGGAAGTGTTTTTAACTGTAATTTTTACTTTTATTTCACATCGTCATCATCAGAAAAAACCTAAATCGTAAAATATTTTGCCCTGTTTTAATTTTAAACTTTTTTCCCCCAGTTTCAGTGTAAGTAGTAGGTCTGAAATTCCAATACCAACACTCTGCAAATCTTTATAATCCTTATACCACTAATATCTTCCACGAGTTCTGATTTGAAGTTATAGAAGTTGAGGTAAACATGTTGATTTGCCAAACTTCCCAACAAACAAAACATTTCAGATTACACAGAAAAGATGTGTGAAAGGTGACAACAAAACTAATTCTTCATTAGCAAATTCTCAAGCAGATTCTCTAAAGCAAATTGGCAGTGGCTATTCTAGTGGCAGCCAGTGGGCTATGCTGTAGCCTTACTATTCTTTAAATGAACACAAGACTCGATCCAGTTCGCCCCTGATGGACTATGCAGCCATTTACTATGGCAATATATTATATTGGGACAGCTGGTACAAACTGATTTGCTGTCATTTATAGTAAAAGAAATCTGGAGCAGTGGATTGATATGAATGATCGCTTTACTTACTGAATGCAGCACCGACCAGAAGGACCCCCATAATTCCCATAATGATCATCATCTGAGGAAAAGAAACATTTGCATAAGATACCTTGAATTTGCAGTTAGACTGAAAATGCACATAGTGGAGCAAACAAAGGAGTGATTTATTTCCCTTAATAAATAAAATCTGCATTTTGCATTATAAGACGCAGAATTGTAATCAAATTAAAATTCTATTACACTGATGAATTTGTACTTTACTAAATAACATTCTTTAAATATAGCGGAGAGTACAGGTTGAACAACTCAGTTACAACAGTAATGCAAGTAAATGTCATTTGGAACTTTTTATATATTTTCTGGCACGGTGGTTAGTTTGATCCAGGCACTTCATATGTTTTTTGGCAATGCTAAAAACTAAGAACTGCTGCTACATCACAAGCTACAGATGGATTTTCATCCTATTTTATTGTAATCCAGATTGAGATTGGAAACACGGTCACCCTTTCTTTATCCTGGGATAGAACTGAACGCGTGGTTGGTCAGCCATCTGGGCAAAACTGCCGTGGGGGATGAAAAGACAACTCATCATGTCACGTTGACTCATGATGACCACACCAGAGATTACGAACTTCTAACTGTTGCTTTTCTGCCAGCCTAGTGATTAATTAGTATTTTTAAATGCAAAAAAACTCAGTAAAGCTTTGAAGTTTGGCAGAGCCAACAGCAACAACCCTTCAATAAATTCTATTAATGAAATGACTTGATGACGCAGGCAGAATAAGAAGAGATTGCTTATGTGTACAAAAAGCCCCTAATTGATGGAGAACAGTGTATTACAGTAAGGGATACATTTAAGATGTATATAATTTATATAAAATTAAAGGGAGACTTACTTCCAACTCCTAAAAGTGAGGTGTAAGACAAACACTTAATTCTGTGAAGTTACTTTGCCTATTTGATAATCAGATTTACCTGCTAGCAGCCCAGCAGTAGACTTTGAACAACATGATCAAAAACAGTCCAGCAGTACCAGATCTAGAGAAACCTTTAGTACACCGGAACTAAACAGCATTCATTTACAATGTGATCAGACTTTACATAACACACCTTTGCGTTCTTCCACCAGTACTTGTTCTTTAGCTTGGCTGCACTGCTCTCGAACTGTGAAGCTCCGGCCTGCAGCGCATCTGCACGATCGTCGAGCTCAGAGAGTTTCTGATCCCTCTCCAGAACCTTGTCAACATTCACTCGCATGATGTCCACCACCTAGAGGGGTCATTTAAAGCGGGCTCATTAATAACCCACTCGTTCAGACTTCTGATTATGCATTAACCACTGACACTGAGAAACCTTATCATGAAGAACTATGATATGAGTGGCATTGTAGATAAAAAAACATTATATTAAAAAGTCAGCATTAGATTAGAATTTTCATTCTTTATGTCAAAAATCATGGAAAGCGCAAGATTTAATCAGCGAAAAAAAGGAAGCTATATCTCTTTCTGGACAGTTACGCACACCCTGGCAAATACATAATAGTAATGTATAAATAGTACAAGAATGCATTTTTTACAATGTAGAACATATAATTCACTATCTAGGGCAGATTCGCTCCATATATCTGATATAGTTTAACAGATTTTTAATAAATTTTAACATCATATATTTCACTTTGGTTAGCTGGATGACAAACCCACATGGCCCTATTTTAGTGAACTTTAGGTGTCAGTGATCCTAAAGTTGTTACATGGGTGTAGCAAGCAGCAACCACTGCAAGCAGCAACCTCAATGATTCTTAAGTAGTCGCAGTTACTGCGTTTGTAACAATTATGGAAACGACTTCTGAATTATTCATCCAATAGTTTGATTGATGTGGAGGAATAACTGTTAGAACAATAATAAATAAAATCCATCTGCCTTTGTTCTCTAGCACAGGATGATTCATTTGATTTTGCTGTGGCACTGCAACAAAATCAAATCGTTTAATATTGGGTTGATTGGCTGTAGGTCTAATGTAAACAGATCGATAACTGCACTTGAGTACAGATAATAGCAGATACTGTGGGTGAATACTGCTGACTTCCTTCCTGTCGTGAAGTATAGTAAGTTCCTAATTGTGTCTCAAATCGCGCACTTGTATAAGTGCACTGAAATGTAGTGCGTAGTGAGCACTGAGTGACAGACTAATATTTTATTCCGGTTCTATAGCCCGACAAAATATATATATCCGCTATTTACGCTTCATGTTGTATATTTTTAGCATTTGGAAGCTCAATCCAGGTGATTTCAGTGCATTATTGTGTTTCAGGTGCACTAAAACATAGTGTCCAAAGTGTGCAAGTGCACAATTTGAGACACCTAAATTTACTACTTTGCTATAAAGTGTGCTTAGGACCATAACAACCAAACCAAATTCACTAACCTCGTCCACTTGGGCCTGTGTTTGTTGGAGGCGGCGGTTGCTAGTGACGTTTGGGGGTGGTCCTCCTGGTCCTCCCTCCCCCTCTCCGGCTCCAGCAGCAGCATCTGGGGCAGACCTGTAAAGAGGTCAAGCAGTATAAACTAAACACAAATTATTGATTAAGTTCTTAAGTGCACAGCTGACCGAGTAAGGAAGAAATAACCATACACACCACCAATACCAGAAATGTTTGCATTCAGTTCAGTCCATTCTAATAAAATGAAATCTATGCATTTATGTATTGACATAAATGCTACATGGACTACTATATTAATCTGACATCTCTTTTAACTTGTTTAGTTTTTATGGTCACAGTCGGTCAGTCCTCTCTGAAATCACTGCACAATACAGCAGCACACCCCGGAAAGTGAAGACACTAATCCATCATAAAGCCTTGGCCAATTTTCCCACACCCCAGAATCGGCCAATAAGGTCTTTACATAGATTGCTGGCTAATTAAACCCTCCCAGTGGTTGTAAGCTATCGTGCTTTTTTAAAGAAGGTGTCATGTTTGTAGATTTGTAGGCAATTTGAAAAGGGTGAACCATATTCATTGGAATTCATTGGTTTTTAATTTAGGATGAGGTTCTGTCCCAATACTATACAAACTGTAAGAATAATATATTATTTACACACAGGCTGCATGATCAAATGATACAAAGGTGCATATTTCTCATTTATTTTATAATTTTAAATAGTGCATATTATACATTATGTGCCAGCTTTAATTAGTGATACATCTCGTAGGTTCTCGTAGGTTCAAGTCTTGCCTTTGGTCACTGTCTGCAATACGGTTTCTTTTAACTTTTCAAAAGCATGTAACTGCATGGACTGGCCAGTGTTTAGGAGTGAGACATTTAGTGAGTGAATGGAGGATTATGTGGCATTTTTGATGGCCTGGTGCCTTTGATTTGTCCAGTGTTTCATAATAGTTTGACTATTTAAAATATTATTAATCTTATTAATAGTCGAATTAAAATACTTCTCTTAAAGAGCTGATCGTAGCTGTAAATTTGACCTTTTATCAAATGGGCACTTTCATAGTACGAGCACTGATGTAGGGAAAAAGCACATCCACATCCTCATTTTAGGTAGGGTTTAGATTGGTGCGTTTAAGGCAGGGGTGTCAAACCAGACCCATGAAGGGCCGGTGTGACTTCTGGTTTTTATTCCAACCAACCCAGGAGGTCACATGATCAGCTGGTTAACTGAGACCAGCTAATTAAACTAGTG
>JAOUQU010414827.1:0-11187 GCA_028566735.1 Ammoglanis amapaensis
ATCCCTGTAGAGATACAGGGTTGGGGAAAGACCTGGCAACCTACCCCGTAAAATGTAATTGCCGAGATACTCTGGAGGATCGGTAGCGGTCCACAGAGTAACCCAGGGTCGAAGTCGACTGAAGGGTAAAATAGATAATAGAAAAATAAACTAATAATATTAAAATAAAAAACATAATAAAGTGCTTATAAGAGAGATAAACAGAAAACATTTACAATAAGAGGCTGCACGTACATGATGTTTTAGTTTTCTTCCTTTCTGGGTGGAAATCTAAAGTCCGTTTCATGTCAGTGTGCCTTTCCTTCAGGTCCTCCCACAGTCTAAAAACATGCATCCGGTTATTTAGAGTGAATGAATCATCCTGTAGATACCGAATCGATGAAATTTACATTTTACTTACTATTACAATGGAACACGCTTTGTTTTTGAGCGATTGGGAGTTAAGGGCTTTCCTCAAGGGCCCAAAAGAGGGGCTTGAACCTTCTAATTCATCACTAATCACTAATTTAGTATGTTAGCCACTGCCGTCATCACTGCATTCGCTGCTAGGATGCCTGAAGCCGTGACAATGCGGTTTAAAAGAATAAAAGAAGGTCAATCTGGTTTAAAAGAAATTTAATATTTCTTTATTCGGAGCAATCAAGAAATGGAAGATTTATTTTCAATTGTTCCACACTGGGAATTGAATTGTGGACACTGAGATGTAGCAGGTGTAGTCGTTCATAATCGCTGAGCAGAACTTAAAAGACCAGGACACAAAGTCCTACGTGGTTGTGTT
This sequence comes from Ammoglanis amapaensis, assembly GCA_028566735.1. NCBI lineage: Eukaryota > Metazoa > Chordata > Actinopteri > Siluriformes > Trichomycteridae > Ammoglanis > Ammoglanis amapaensis. The sequence goes on from JAOUQU010414827.1 coordinate 779, forward strand.
ATTGTGAAGGCGACGATGATCGCTCGTCTGCTGTCGCTTAATTAGAACCCGCGCTCGGTCGATCAGACATTGGCGAAGCGAGTCTGCAACGGACAACGAAACGAGACATAAGAATGAAATTACGCGCCGCATGGCTTCTTCCCGTTTACCCTTTCTCTGGGCGCTTTATTCTTATTTCCAGGAAGATGTTAAATACCTGCGATCTGTCCTGACGCTCCGTGTGAACTCCTTCCGTGTTCATTACGCAGAGCCGCGACGTTGTTGCCGAAGCTCGGCTGGATACCGCGCTGCACTTTTAATTAGCGTGTTGAATCAAACTGAGCCGGCTCTGACTGCCGCTGACGCTGGGGGCAATTCTTTAAGCCATTAAATGATGCTTTGCTAACGTTCCAGATGCTTCTATAGAGAAGAAAGACGAATTATAAAATGCAGCGCGAAGAAAGAGGAGAGAGACAAAACACCAGAGAAGCAGCTTCGATTATTAGACGTGTTTAAAATGTATTTAAAATGATCATGTAGAAATAATCACATAATCGGTTCAATCAGCCTGACGGGGTCGGGGTCGGGGTCGGGGAACGGCTTAGGAAGAAATGAACCTCTAAGGGGCACCATTTTATTGGGACCGTGGCTTAGTGGCTCAGCGCTGTTTCCGGGTTCGATTCTGAGAGCACTGTGTGCTCAATTTTACTTTTTAGTCAACAGTCCAAAGACATGCAGCCAGGTTGATCGGAGATACTGAAATTGTCCTGTGCTTGCGTGTGTGTTTGTCTCGGTACCCTGCAACTGACTGGCGACCTGTTCAGTCCTGTTGTGTATTCGCCCAGTGCAGTGTAGCCCCTAAATTGGCTCAATCGTATGACCAGTCATGGCCTGGTGGTCAGAGGAGGACCAGGCTTCTGAACGGAAGGTTGCCGGATCGATACCGAGAGTCTGAAGTGCCCTTGAGGGTTGCACTGAACTGCTCTTCGGACACCATGGCTGGAGTAGGGCTGCGAGTGATCACGCACTGCTGCCCCCTAGTGTGTGATCACATTACAGTGTGTGTAAATGTGCGTTTCACTGCATGGATTGGGCTCGATGCGGATGATTAGTTACCCCTCCAACACACAGTCACGTGTCACCCAGAATTCCATGCCACCCTTCTCGGTCTGATAGGTTTTAGACTTGGTAGACAACCTGGATGTGGGTACGATGTAGACAAGGATTTAAATCGAAAGGAAAGGAATCCCGAATCGAATGACAAGGTGCGTCCAAACTTTTATGTAAGCACGAGAGACGTCGTTTCCTTTTAACCCCTTCGCTTCAAGAGAAGCTTTGAGGTGGAGGTTTGGCGTGTGGATATTTTCGGACTCGCCTGCATCTTCTCCCGAATTGATATTGACTGAGTAAACATGAGTGATTCATCATAGCGTACTGGGGCGGCTTTTAAAGCTTGCGTTTCACTCGGGTGCGGTTTCAATCCACAATCGATAGATGCTATAATAAAAGATTTGTGCAACAGACCGCACACACTCGCCTCGCGCAAAAGGTTTGGACGATCCGGTATCACAACTTTATTATGACTCGGGTTTTGTTGTCCTGACCACCAGTACAAGAAGCTTTTCGATGGGTTTTGATTTCTTTCCGTGTGTTTACAAAGTGGCGAATCCCAGTCCAGCTTTTGTTCCTGTACAGTATCCAAGTACAAATCTGGATCTACACCGGGGCCAAGCTTACACCCCAAAGTGTAAAATTATTGGTTTGTTTTTTTTATTGTGTCGTATTTCTAAGTTTACTGCTGAAATAAAAAAGCATGCACACACACACACAGCCGAAGACATAACGCCTGCGTTAACGTTCCTTTCCTCGGGAGAATTTGATCCTCCAAAATCCATTCACTCATGTTTTATTCCCGTTGATTTGTTTAAACAATAACGCCTCGTGTTAGAACGACGTTCCGTGTTTGTGAATGTAATTAGCCACGGGTGTTTTGACCAGAAATGTTTTTTTTTTCTCGATGCGATACTTTTCAGAAGTCTGATGGTTCATTATTCCTCTCTCGGCTTGATTACTTAATGACTTGGAGGTCTTGATTACACCCAGTTAATCTCCACTGATTTCCCAGTTGCCTTTTATACAGATGAACAAAACAACATAGAAAAGTGAAAAGTAGAAAATTCATGTGGACGCGTACTCGGGGTTGGATGCCCATTTTTAACCTATTAGCCTGTAGCTTAATACTAAAATAGCATCTGGAACGTAACTAGTACAATTTTCTCACGTTACGGCGACAGGGTCGTTGTTTTTATTTGTGTACTTGTACGTTTTAAGTGGGCAGCACGGTGGCTAAGTGGTTAGCATTGTCGCCTTACAGGAAGAAGTCGCGGGTTCGATTCCCGGGTCGGTCCGGGGAGGCTTTCTGTGTGGAGTTTGCACGTTCTCCCTGTGTCAGCGAGGGTTTCCTCCGGGTACTCCGAGTACTCCTGGGATTAGGTTGATCGGAAATGTGTGAAAATTGTCTTATAGATTCACAAGATCCCCTTAGCGATATGGGTTGGAGAAAGACCTGGCAACCTACTCCTTAAAAAAACATTTGCTGAGAAACTCTGGGGATCGGTAGCGGTCCACAGAAGGACCCGAGAGACGGAAACGACCGAAATGGGTAAAATACGCACATACTTATTTTTAAAGTAGATTTTATTAACCTTATGTACCTTTAATTTAACTCAAGTATGCTTCTTTTGAATTCTGAAGAATTGCAATGTGCATTTAAAATCCCATTTATGAGGGCATATGAGGACACGAGCACACAAAAATATGTATAAACAGTAAAGAGGCTTCAGTCGTGACCCGTTGACTATCGAGAAAAACAAAAAACAACCTTCTGATCACAAGCCTAGTTCTCTAATGCCTCGGGTTCGATTCCCGGGTAAGGTTATCACAGGATTTGTGTGTGTGTGTGTGTGTGTGTGTGTGTGTGTGTGTGTGTGGTGACAGACTGGTGACCTGTTCGGGTCTTTAGTGTACTTCCACCATGACCCTAAATAGGATTAAGCACTGGTAAAACTAAACAATGGATGGATGGATGATTTTGGCTTTAAAGGGAAAAGCTTTAAGGGAACGAAGATTCTCATGAGACGATGATGATGTGAAAGTAGCTGCACATCAGTGTCTATGTGTGCAGGCCAAGAAACGATGCCTAATTAATGTAATATAATTCATATATAACACAATAAAACACGTTATAAAGATTAGAATAATGTTTATTTCTTTATTCTATTATTAGAAGAATCGTCCGCAACAAGTGTGAAGCTTCAACATTTCTCAAAACTAAATACTGGCTTTAATAATAATTGTTATTATTATTAATAATAAGGGGCGGCACAGTGGCTGAGTGGTTATAGCTCTGTCGCCTCACAGCAAAAAGTCCCGGGTTCAATCGGGTCTGTGCGGAGTTTGCATGTTCTCCCCGTGTCAGCGTGGGTTTCCTCCGGATACTCCGGTTTCCTCCCACAGTCCAAAAACATGCACTCGGTCGATCGAAAATTTGAAATTGTCCAGTAGTCACACACAAGATCCCTGTAGAGATACAGGGTTGGGGAAAGATCTGGCAACCGTCCCCGTAAAAATGTAATTGCCGAGATACTCGTATATTACTAGAGTATTATAATAAGAAAATTAAACACCCACTTTGGCCTGTTGGATAATTTCGCACACCAGTCTTAATGACTATTATTTATTTATTTATTTATTTATGAATAATCTCAAATTAATATTGTGTCTCTAATATGTCTGTTAACGGATCTTAAGCGACGAGTTACACAAACATCTCACAAGCATTTATTTAATAATAAAACATTCTTCACAAATGATCGTCGATGTGAAATAATTTTGTTGCATTTCTGTTTTATTTAAAACAATTTTTATTTTTACGAATGTTCTCTGCGCATCATCGTGACATCACTATCACCACGGCATCACTACGATTGATTTGAGCCGGATCTAATGATGAATAAAATAAATGACTGTATAATATATTTATACTTTATTCATTCACGACCATGAACACTCGTAAACGATTGTTTTTCCCGTCAACGTTACAATGCAGCATCTTTGTTTTTGGCTACACTGTCAGCACTCAGGGCTACAAATTAATGACCGATTTAACGATGGACGCAATGATAAGATAGACAGAGCTGACTCAGTGACGCGTGTCCTCCCGATGATTAAAATACCGCAACAGAAGAGCAGGAGGAGAAACAAAAATCACTTCGGTTACAAAAAAGGATGCCATCCTGCTCTGTTCATAAATCCCATTAATAAATGTCAGAAGGAGCGTCAACCTGGTCCCAGTTTTCACCGCCAGAGAACCGTTCCGACCATCTTCCTCACGAATTCATCATTTCATGCAGACAAAGATGTTTTCCTCGCCCTCTTACACACCTGTCGTGACTACACTGTAACAGCTTTTATTAAAATCATTTCACCTGCTGGCAGCCTTTCAAGAAAGCAAATCAAATCAAGGCAGCCTAAGGAGCTAAAATTAGCCGTTCCGCTGACGGCGTATTTATTATACGGACATGTGCAGTCAGTCTCCGAAGGCCTGTCACGAGCCCGTGCTTATTATAGAGCAAACAGTCCGGTCAGCACACTCGAGTGCTTCCAGCAGGCCGCCAGCATTTGCATTTAAATGATGCGCTGCTGCACGTGTGAGACGGCGGACCGGTCTCGGCGGACCGGTCTCGGCGGCGGGGGTTCGGTCCTAAGCTAAAATGTAACGTGCATGTCTGATGAGTTAATGAGAGAAATGGAAAGATTTGCATGAGTGTTCTGTCGGGACCCCGGCGTTTTGTATCTCGTTGGCGTGGCGACTGTTTACGACCCTACAAAGTTTCTCTGCGTGATTTTTTGATGCTCTAGGCTAACCGTACGAAGCTTTGAAGTAACATCATGCTAATTGTCTCTGAATCATCTGTTAATTAGACTCTGGTGAGGGACCGGCATCCAAAAAGGCATAAAATCTCCTTTTTTATATACACACTCATGCATATTAGAGCGATTTTATTGAATTTTATGGCGATTATACTAATTGAACGACTTTTTAAAAGCCTACGGTTGTGTCGTTTTTTAAAATCTGGCAACATAAATAAAAGTCTGGATATTTTAGTCTAATTCTAGTATTTAGAGATTTAGTTATTGTTAAGTATAAGTGTTTCAAATTGACAGCTTGTACAACCGTGTTAGGAGTGTACAACTGAACAAAATTGTGTTTCCGATGTGCAAAAAGTAAACACACGAAGCACGACAAGACACTGTAATTAAAAAGTAAATAATATTTAAAAAAATATTCATTCACATTAACTTCAAAATAAACTTGAACTAAGATTTCAATACATGTTAATCTTATTAAGATTGTAAATAATGAGCTAGTATCTGTTACAGAGTGTGTCTGTTCAAACCTGAGGACCCAAGGATGTAGATAACAAACAAACAAAAATGTTATTAACAAACGACGACATAAAATCAGAATAGAATTTAATATATCGCTAATGTTACCTCCTTGTCTCCGAGCAGTTACAGCGGCCGACCGCGCTATAAGCGCCGGGTTATTACCACTTTCTTTTACACACATCTTGGTTTGCAGAGCACCGAATCTCTACTTCGTTGCCTGGGTGAAGATCCGGATCCAGATCGAGATTGCTCTCCTCGTTACAGTAGCAATGTACTGCATACTGCAAGTACTTGTGCTTGCACACATGCCACGGGTAAATAAAAAAAAATTATACAGAAGTAAAATGATTGCATTTTTAAGGCATTATGACATTTTAAGTATTAATGTGTTTCCGGTTATTGAGTTTATAACAGAGGGTTGAAGATTCTGATTGCTTGCTGGGGAAAAAGAAAAAAAAAGCATATGGTTAGTCTGGCAGTAGCGTTTGCCAGCGGGCAGAAGGGCGGGTGTCAGGGGTCACGGACTTGTTCGGTGGCTCTGCTGAGACAGCGTGACTGATATAATTGTTGTATGTACGAGACTGAGATTTTGATCATTCTTTCCTGAAGGGATTTCTCCTCGGAAGCTGTACAGATCCCGTACCAGAGTACAAAAATGTCTATAGCTTATTCGTAGAAGGTCGTAAAGACTGGAGGAGGATGGGATGCTCTTCACATCCGTTGCAGGAGCTGAAGCCATTGATGTGATTGTTTGACGACGGAGGTCCTGCCATGTCATGCGTAAGGTGTCCTTCCAGAAACTTGGTGCCATGAACTTTGATTCCTTCATGTCAAGTTGTTGTCATCACGCCGAACAAACAACATGTAGGTTTACTTCCTCTCTGTAGGTGGTGTCGTCGACAAACTTAATGATATAGTTCGGGTTCGAGTATTGGCCGAGCGTTATCACGGCCAACAACAGAGGACTTAGAACACATCCCTGAAGAACCCCTTGTATAAAGTTAAACATTTAACTTTTAACATTACAGGACAAGTATAGCGCTGGAATGGAACATTTACAGTCCTGGCCGGTGTTCGGATGTCCAATAAGGTCTTTGACTTTAATGACCTTCACACGACCTTGAATTCAAGCCCATTGAACACGTTTAAGATTTTCAAGACCACTGATTGTGAGGTACAAACTCTAAGCTTCCTAAGTGTCTACCAAGCTCGTGGAAATGTGTCCACATACTTTCAGACATGCAACAGACGTCCCACACAAGTGTACGCAATCCGTACAGGGGTCAGTCATCCAAATGAATTTTAATGATCCCTCCCGGCACTCACCAGACACTCGCGCAGGGGTGTTTAAAGAGACCCGGCTGAGCGTGAAAGCTGTTAATTCTATTTTGACGCCCACTACTACACGTTTGATGGAAATTTCATATGCTGTGAATTCATTTGAGAGCCGCTTCTCATTCCAGTCGCGTTGCTTTTTTTATTATTATTATTATTATTTGTTTCTCTTTGTGGGTTTTTTTTGGTTTTCAGTGTAATTTAATAACAGTTCGAGCATAATGGTGCGTTCATCCTGTTCCTGGCAGACCGTCTCGGCTGGGTTCTAGATAGACCGGAGATTATAGGGTTCTAATTTAGGGCGCGGTGGGGTTGGGGGGGGGGGTTGCATTAGCTTGCATTCTTGGTAGACGTTGGATGGAAATTCGGCGCGAAGGCTGAAGCATTAAGCAAAACGAGGGCCGGTTTGTTTCCTAGCCGTATGAGATTCAGGTGCACGTCCATTACTCTTATCAGATCACGACACAGAAAAAAAACAATGAGAACAAGTAATAATAGAATAAAATGAACTTGTATCTTGAACGCCCTCTTGTGGAGACTTTGGGTGTGTTGGAAAATGTATTGACTCTGCATAGACAGCACTCGGAATAGATTATAAGTCAGGTTATTCGAGCACGCTACGTAGATTTAGCCATTACACCACGCTTCACTGCTAAGCTAACATGCATTAGCATTTCATATAACGTTCATATATAACAGAAGCTATTAAACTTAACACTGACGAGCCCGAACTTGTAAATAAATCCACGTGTACATCTTTATACGCCATAAACGCCATGTTTATTATTCCTTGTTCGACATACTTTATATTTATAACGCGTATATTTGAACGTATTTGACTCAGTAGGCAGGATAATAAGAAATCTAGAGAGCTAGCGCATTCGCTGATACATGTTGTCGACCCCTTTAGCCCTCGGTAGCTATCTCCAAACCCCAGTTCTATCTGTTTTAAACCGTTTCCTGTTCTAGCTTTAAAATCTCTGTTAAGATCTCTGCAAGGTATGATGGGAGTTTTATCACACTCGCTGAATTTCGACACGAAACACTGAACGGAAAAACTCGTAATCGAGTCTCTGAGCGTCTCCGAGGTGTTTCATTGAAGGTTTTTTTCCACAGTAGTTCATACTAGTGGTTTGTGGTCTCCAATTAATCTGACAGGGCAGGTTGTGAAATTAAAATTGTTGTTGTTGTTGTTGTTAGTTGACAGTCATGCTGAGTTCATGTGAGGGTAAAAACACAACGTTTGATGAGTGAACGATGCAAAAGGCACCAGCCCAGATCTTGCCTAGGGCACCACAGCGGTCAGGACCGACCCTGTCCTGATTTAAAGGAAGCATTTTCATTCCCAGCCTTGTTCAGGGACCTAAGAGTGACGTCTCTGGCAGTGACGAGGCTTGAACCGACGGCCGTCTGATCGCTAGTCCGGTAACTCAATCTTTCGCTTGCTGCTTGTTTTTAAATCAAATTCGACGCTGACTGCTTCCAGCGATGTTTCCCATTAATGCTGGCAAGCTCGCGGGTCAACGAGACCTTTCTTAAGCCCTCCGAAAGACCCCCACTGAAATCCCACTCAAGCCTTGTGCTTTAGCGAAGAACCCGGATCTATAATTCCAGCGTGTGTAATAATTACGTTCCTGGTATTCCAGTAGGGGAGGAGTAGGGTTGTATATAGGACCGCCTCTGGGGGGGAGAAGAAAAATCCTTCACAGATACTTTCGGGTCGGGTTTGATTGGATGCATTAAGCCACGGAACCGTGCCCAGGAGTCCCAGATACTGTCAAGTCATTCATCACCAGCCTGTGCCCTTTACCGAAACGCCCTCCCGTCCCCGCCCTTGCTCCACTCCGGTTCCAACGCCACTCTCGGCGTGATGCAGATGCTTGTCGCGATCTCACTACACGAGCCATATTTCACTTTGTTATTTTTATTTTTGTGACACTGTCTTTCATTTGCACTTCACAGCTGAAGGTTTAACAGCGCCGCCACTTCTGATCACTGCCAGGAACGAGACGTGACTTCTTTATTTCTTTATTTTTATTTATTTTTATTTTTTAGGGGGGGGGGAGCCCCTCGTGACACCAGAGATGAGAATCACTTACCGAGTGCACTTGAAAGCAAATACGATCGAATCTTCGGCACTCGTGTCTTCTGGCATGTGTTATTCAAAGATTTCCCTCAGGATCAATAAATTCTCTATATATCTTTCTGTCTGTATGTCTGCCTGTCTGTCTATTCATATGCAACAAACTCCATCCATCAATTTAACATATCCAAGGTCTTCCCAGGTACATTAAGGTCATAACATCGTGTCCAGGTGAATAGAGAACCGGGCTTGTGATGTGGCTGGGCATGACTTTGCAGGGCACGTGTTCTCTTTGCTGCCCTCTAGTGCTAGTGTCTGCAAATGTGTCTGTGTTTACTGCACGAACTGGCTTAAATGCGAACGATAACATCATTCCTATGTGCCCATTGTGTCAATCACATGATTTTTCTTAGAGAACAGAAAGGTCATGGGTCGAGTTCCCGGGAGTTCTCCAGGAGTTCCAATTTTCTTCCATGGTCCCAGAGAAGATAGTAATAGTACATCTAGTAACAGACGACCGCGACTTCGTTAAACATCCCATTTCTATTAATTTAGTCCTATCTAATTCCCTGTCGTAATTCCGCCGCCACTCAGACGGACCCGAGGAGTCCATATCCGGTCGAATTCAATGCGTCAGACTCTGCACCACCCCACCACCATGACTGACTGACATCACTTCGAAGAGACGCATTAATAAGCAAAGACGTCTCGTCGGAGGGACGTGTTCGGCCCCCTCGCGTCTGCCCGTTTCTTGGTACTGAAAACCGGACGGAGAGTCAGAGATCAAGGAAGGAAATCGAGGAGAAACGTCGGAGGAAATGCACCCCGCACAGTTCACAGCGGTGGCATTACGATTCCGTCTGATGAAGGTCATGATCATTAACGGAGATGCTGAATCAGATGCTGTCAGGAAGTCATTAACCTCGGCGGGGTGGGGCAGCAGACCTGCAGCTGACTTATAGCATGTAAACGTCTCTTGTGAGCATCTATAACCACTCGCTCTCTTTCTATTTTAGACCTCTTGAATGTATCTGCCGCTCTCGACCAGCCTGCTTTCTCTGATCCGTCTATCGATCCTCATGTCTCTGTGTGTGTGTGTGTGTGTGTGTGTGTGTGTGTGTGTGTGTGTGTGTCTGTTATACATTTCATTGATCATGCACACCACAGAACCCACACTGATTAAGCCCTTAACTAAAAAATCTTTGTGGTGTTCTATACATCCATACAATCCAACAAACGATATATATATATATATATTTATATACTGGCCCTAATATTATATGTATTAATAATAATAATAATATATGTATTATAGTCCTATAGATTGTACTATTGTGGTTATATATACTAGTTGTTATTTTCCCATATATATTTATATTGTCTGCATAAATAATTATATGTTTATAGTAATACTTATATTGGCCCTTTTATGTATATATTATTTTTATGTATATGTATATATAGGTATGTCTTTCTATATAGTTACATTTGTCTTTATATATAAGTATATATCCTTTTATATAAATTCATTATGTATAGTTCTCTCTCTCTCTCTCTCTCT
>JAOUQU010414838.1:0-11186 GCA_028566735.1 Ammoglanis amapaensis
TCTCAATGGTTTGTGTAATCTTTAATCCTTATTCCTTTAGTGGAATTTGATACTCTGAAGGGCAAAACTTGTTTTATTTATCGTATTTGACCTCGTATGATATAACAGCATTGAAATTCGTTTCAAAGCAAGCGACCCAATTCAATATGACTTTGTTCCATTTGGATTTTACTGCACAGATTTGGATAAACTGGTTGAATAAACTGTTAAAGAAGAACAAACAGGACGTGAATATGAAAACATTGCATGCGGCATGATTATTTCATAATAAACGTCTATTTTGTAACTGCAATGAAATGCTCGACAATTTATTTATGTTTAACCATGAATACCAACCTGAATGCCTTTGATTAAATATCCTTTGAATACAAGTTATCTTAATAAAAACATTAAATATTCGAATTTCACAATCTATAAGTTTTCATGCCACCATTACAAAAACATTACTATATGTCCTCCACTAGATGGCATTACCATGACAGATAAATTAACCCTTACGTTTATTCATTTTTTTCACAAAATGTCTTTCCTCTGTTATACTTATTTCAACATATGGTTGGTAACTGAAAACCTTATTTTATTTATTTATTTATTTATTTTTAGCACCAGGCTTTTCTTTTCGTGTATACGAAAGCTTACTGGCTTTTATTTTGACTTTGGATTTTCAAACCGGATGAAACGTGTGGGAAAACACGCCCCAATTGACTACGTATCACACTTACATGACTGATGTTAGATCAGTTGTAAAATCTTACAGCGATACAAATTGAGCTACACTCGCGATATAAACTGATCCTGAGCCAGTTTTAAAAATTGCCACAGTATTCAAGTATTGGCGGTTTATTTTGATTCCTCATCCAATCCGAAAATGTAGCTGGTGTATTTTTAATCGATACACGAATCGTTTTAATGTCATTTACTTCGTACAGTTCTATCTTTATGGAATATAAAATTATTCGCTTAAATGGAGGACCAAGCTCGGGTTATTTTACAGCGAATAATAAAGAAAACTCCTATGAAAAAGATCCAGTCTGTGTTATGTAACTGGAAGAGGTTATCAGAGGAGCAGCTGCGCAGTCTGGATTACACACAACCCAAATGGCTGTTTCTGGAGAATTTAATATCGATATGTGAGGTAAATAGTTAAATCTTTTGTGTGTTTTAAACTACGTTACAAGATGCAAAGAGTCTTCATTTAGTTTTCATTTAGTTAACTATAACTATAATTGAAAACAGTTTTAAAGGATTGAGTCTCATTGGTAAGTAGGAATTTAACCCAATCTGAGCAGTGGCACTAGTGAACATACACTAGGGGGCAGCAGTGATCACACTTGCCCGGCACAGCGGGCAGCCCTTGCCACAGGGGAACAGTTAGGGCTTAGGTGCCTTGCACAATGGCACTTTAGTCGTGGCCTGTTGACTCTCAGAATCGAATCGACTACCTTCTGATTGCCCACTTATCTATTATGTATTTATTCAGCTTTTAAATTCATGTTTTACACTTTAGTTAACATTCATCACATCAACATTCAAACATCAAAACACAATTATGGGCGGATTCAATTTGACCCAGAACACAATCAATTTGCATGTTAGATTGTGCGAGGATGATTATGATCCCACTATAGCATTGCAAAGTACTGGTTTTTTGACTATGTGACAAGCAGCCTATTGTTAAATACACTATATGCTACAGATCTGGTTCATCTCGAGCCACCAAAGCAAGCACTGTCTCCTCACAGCAAGAATGTCCTGGGTTCAATCCCCAGATCGTTGACGTGTGACGTTATGTCTTTGTGGGTTTACTTTGAGTGCATTGATTTCCTTTTCTGCTAGTGTGCAGTGGAAAATCTCATTTTTCCACTTTGGCCACATTGAGCTTTGGGCTATGTGTTTATGAATATCCCTGTAAACTGTGCTAAATGACATGAAATGTGAAAAATAATTACAGTGGCTGTATTTACAGTTTTATAATATTGTCAAGGTCGCCAGTTCTGGCCCCACTACCACCATGCTCCCACTGTTGAGCTCTTGAGCAAGTCTTTTATCCCTCGATTGCATTCTAACACTCAATGATGTTCCATTGTTACTACAAGTCATTTTGGATAAAGCCGTCTGCTAAATGTTGTAAATGTATTTATGGTTCTAATGAGTTCCAATATCAAACTTTCTTAGAAATGAAAGATATGTATTGTTCTTATAAATAAAAGATAATCACAAATATTGCCATGAACATAAAAATGTTATTTCATATTTATATTTTTTTAACAAGGAATAGTCAAAGGAATATTTATTAATATCAATAAATTCGACTTCAATTCTATTAGTTTGGAAAAACATCCTAAATCATATTCTTTTGAATCATATCACATGGTGAGTAGTGTGTGTTGTTACATTTCTAGTAGTGATACATATCTTACCCACCCCACCGTCTTGTTTAGGAAAGCAGAGTGAGCTTAAAAGGTGTATCCAAACTGGAGATGGTCTGTGAGTGAATTCTTTTTTTACTATTTTGAGGTAGGGTCTGATTCTTGCTATAGGAACAGAGATGTCTAAAATATTTTCTTTTTTATTCTAAGATCATATCGAGAACCCTAATCAAGGTACATGGCATGCTTGTCAACTCCTTGAAGCAGATGGTAAGTCATGTAACAAACATTAGTATCAGATATGTTTGTACTAAATAGTCTAAGTGGTAGAATAATTTTTTTCTCTTTACAGATGATGCATTTGCAATGGATTTCACGCAGTTTAAAGAGCTGTTCATGGCAAACTTGGAAGAAGTTGTCCGACATGTAATGATCTTTTTCTACCTTTTGATTTAGATTTATTTCTTTAGGAATGATTGTAAATGTTCTTAGTGTTGTAGCCAGCACAATGCATACAGTTTTACCGACATGAGTCAGGAGATTTAGACGAAAGTCATTTTAAAGTGATTGCTTTTAGTTCTAGAAAAAAACACTGGTGCTCAACTTGCTCAAATCTTTGGTGAAAGATCAACGCTGAATTTGCATGGTACAGAGCAGGATTTGATTAGATCCCAAATGTACTTTGTGGGATTAGAATTAGTGTTTAAAACTGAAATCATCTTCACCCTTTTTCCTACAACATTTACAAAATCTAGCTACCTACCTGGGCGGCACGGTGGCTGAGTGGTTAGCACTGTCGCCTCACAGCAAGAAGTCCTGTTCTTCTGTGCGGAGTTTGCATGTTCTCCCCGTGTCGGCGTAGGTTTCCTCCGGATACTCCGGTTTCCTCCCACAATCCAAAAACTTGCACTAGGTTGATCGGAAATGTGTAAATTGTCCAGTAGTCACACACAAGATCCCTGTAGAGATACAGGGTTGGGGAAAGACCTGGCAACCTACCCCGTGAAATGTAATTGTCGAGATACACTGGGGATCGGTAGCGGTTCCACAGAGTAACCCAGGGTCAAATTCGACTGAAAATAGACTAAAATAGATAGATAGATAGACCTACCTACCTACCTGTGATCATAAGTATGTGTTGTACAAATTTATTTATTTGACTGATTATTCAGCAGTTCCATTTTATTATATGTACTTTACCCATCAACCTTTGCATGCAGATATCTATCCAGATGAAGAGACTGGATGACGGAGCTGTATGGATTCGTATTGCATGGGGAGATAACTTTACCAAGCCTAACCACCTCAAACCAACTTATGTTGTACATTATTTGCAGACACCTTACATCTTCCTTCTTAATCTCATGCCAAAGCACAAGCCTTTTCTGTATCAGGTGGGAGTTTGACATTTTGACCATCTATTTTGTTAAACAGTTACTTTTGTACAGCTACAAAGAGTTTGACAAATAATAATTTCACTCCTAGGCTTTAGTTTTGTCCACCAGACATGTGTCCATTAAGGAAGCTCACCTGAGTGCAAGAAGCCTTACTGCAATGCGAGATCTGCTGATGAGACAGTATCAGCAAGTAAGCTCTTAAAACAAATGTTTTACACAGAAATTATTTTAATAACACGAGCATTGTTTTTAATGTTTTTTTATTTATTAAGATTATTTGTCGTCACATTTTCTCAATCATAAATACTTTATTGATCTCAGAGGAAAATTGATTATTCAGGATAATCAGAATTGTAAATTCCTTAAATCTCTTTATATATCAAATTATCAAAATCAGACAACAGGAATTGGTGCATAATGATACATGATACAAACTGCATTAGACCAGTTATAAAGAAAAGTGTAACTTTTTACTTGAGCAGTTCTCATTATATTTTATTCAGGTATTTCCGAATCAGGAAAGGACATTAAGAGAAAGAAATGCAGCTCCTTTACGTATGTTTTTAGTTTCATTCGTTTTATAACATTTCTCAACTTTCGTTTGACATTCGACTTTTACGTTTGCTTACGTTAACTGCATAGTATATTTTACGCTATAGACCCCAACATTAATAAAGAGCACGCAGAAGTCAGTGACAGAAGGCATCAGATGGCTTGTGAAGTTTTTGGTGATGGGATGTTGCCAAAGCTGGAGACCGCTGTCTACAAGGTAAACAAAATTCTCATAATCCTGCGGTGGAACAGGGGTCTACGTTCCTAACCAACCGTTTTGTGGATCTCAGGCACTTGCACAAAATTTGGCTGTAGTAGAATCAGGTACATTTCAGTACATTTTCCAAGTTTTATTGAACTGTTTGACAGGGCAGAGATAGTACAAACACTTTACCCATCATTTGAAAAACTATTTTCACAGTTTTTTATTCAATTTCTGTCATGCTCTATGTCAGTATCGTGATCTAAAACTAATATAATGTCAATCCAGATATCTATTATATATCTACTTGTCTAGGTATTTGAAAGGCCTCTTGTGCTCAAAACATTTAGAGGTGTTGTGCTGTAGATGCAAAACACTGCATTAATACTATTGTTTAATATGGTTTAGTGCAGTGATTTGTGATCTTTTGTTTTCGTTCTCCTCTCACAGCTTGAAACGAGATACAGAGGCACCAGCAACAATACACTAAGTGATAAGGATGACCTCTTCAAAGGCATGGTCAAGTTCTCCAGCACCAACTTGCTAGAGTCACTCCGTCACTGTGTGTCTGCAGGTACACAAGTTTTAGGTCATTAAAATATGGGGGTTAATTCTGAATAGGCTGAATGTACTTTATACAAATGTTTTTAAAGCTTCAAAACTTTTTTTAGCTTAAAAGTTGTGACGATTTTAATAGTTGACTGAAATAGACTTTTTTTTCTCTTATATTTTCTCTTTCTTTCTTTTTACTCTGTTTAAAAGGTATGACTGAAGGGCCAGTCACTCCTCTCTTATCCTCAATCACACAAAAAGGTCGGAATTACTTTGTTATCACGGACAAAGTCCCAGCAGCCACAAGCCAGACTCCTGCTACCAAGTCCTGATGAAATTATAACCTTGTGATGTGATCTGACTTTGCTTACCCGAGCAGCTCATGAACATAAACCATTTTATAAAGTTTTCCATTGAACAATGTTCAGTAATATTTTACAAGATTTTAAATAAAGGTTTTAAAAGTTGGTGGTATAACGCCTTAAATTAAGTAGAATATTAGACCAATTATACGTTTATCGGTGGAGCATCAGCAACCTGAAAGATAATAAAACTTGTTTCTCAGATGCTTTATCAAAATATTTAATTCATTCCATTTCCTCATAGTTAGTGTTTTGTGCTAATTTAAGGATTCAAATAATACACTGCAAAAGGGCTTTTCTGCTGGCTACTAAAATGTATTTAACTTTTTACAAGAAAGCTCTGCATTGGTCATCATTAGGAGACGCTAAAATCTAAAAAAAAGAGCAAAAGAATATACTGTAGTTGGTCTTTCTAATGTTGTCTTTTTCAAATAAGGTTGAATGAAAGCGTATTAAAGAGCTATAAAGCCATGTCAAGTGAATTCAGAATGAAACATGCTGTCAGAAATGTAACGCAGTGTTCACATTACATAGTTTGGTAGCCTTCATGCTGCATTTTTTAATGTCATGATATATTTAATAACAATTAATAGTTCTCATCAGTTCAACATCATCAGTAAAAATCATATTTGTTATATTTAAGTTGAATGTCGATATATGATAAGGTATATAAACAAAGTGTTTTATTAATATTTTGTAAAGAGAACGCTCAGTATTATGTGTTCTCAACATTATCGAATGAAAATTCTAATTTGATTAATTTAAATGGCTCTGTTGAAATATGTTAACTATATGACATGTTTTTACTGGGTGTCTTAACTTTTTTTATAATTGTATATTTTGAGAAAAAAGATCTGTTTTAAAGCAAAGCTAAACAAGATGTCGGAAAGAACATTTGATTTATCAAAATAAGAACAGGATGTTGAGAACATATTGCATATGTAATCCAAAAAAAGGTGTTTTACTCAAGGGCCCAGCAGTGATCAGGGAAGGGATTTGAACTCTGGACTGAGTTGTAATGCGGTGTATTTAAAATCACAGCTCTGGTGTGCTAGTGTGGGCTGACTTTTTTTTCCATTTTGCATTATTTACCAGACTTCGTTACAAAGAAATACAAAATGTGAAATGAATTAGTATCACAGTATTTTGGGGGCTTTTCTGGCCCATTTCTGACAAGTGTATTTGGCCTTTCACACCAGTTGCCACCACTGATCCAGATGGGGTACACTCGGCTGCCAGGAGATGCGCCGGAAGTGGGCCTGATTAGCGAGGTTAGCTCGTTTCTGACGTTTTTTTTTTATTGAATTTTTAGAACATGTTACAATGATAAACAGACACATATTAAGAAAAATGCAATTAACACATAAACTTTCCAAAAAGAAGCAAATATATAAAGAAAAATAAAGAAGAAAAGAAAAGCCAGACGATTTGTGACGTAACCTAGCGGGCTGGTTGCTGTGCGTTCCCGGATGTAAACACTGAGGGCAACAGTAGCGCGTGTTGTAGCGCTTACGCTAGGCTGCGTCGGCCGCTCTCAGGAATATGGCCGCCTCTGTAGAGGAGCGGTCGGGTTGTAGTGGGCAGAAACGCAGCCATGAGCTTCAGTCTCAGCCCAGAGAAATCATTAAACCTTCCATTACCGAATTAACTAAAGCAGTGCGCACTAATATCCTGTGTACGGTGCAGGGTTGCGGTAAAATCCTCCCTAACACACCGGCGCTCAACATGCACCTGGTCAAGTCTCACCGAGTGCAGGTAAGATGACTGGTGCTAGTAGCACTGTGGCTAACTGCAGCCGCGATGTCAGGCGCTTCTCTCGCTAACAGTGCCTGACGTGTGGGGTTGTTTGTTTATGCTCGTGCTCGGTGGTGCTTTTATCTGCAGTTTTGGATAAGGGGTGTATTTCACAAAGAGGGTTAAAGTTAACTCTATAAGGGACAGTGTAGCCTAGTGGGTAGAGCGTTGGGCTGGGAACCCAAAGGTTGGGGGTTCAAATCCAGGCTCTGCTACACTCCGCTACACTGCTGGATCCTTGAGCAAGACCCTTAACCCTGTCTGCTCATTGTAAGTCGCTTTGGATAAAAGCGTCGGCTTAATGTAATGTAACTCAGATTTCACATAAGGCATTTAAAATCATTCATTTAATATGTGTATCTTAAAAGCAAGCATGTGTGGACTCCCACTTGTACATCGTGGGAGGTCTGATTCTATAGTTCAGATCTTCCAGGACAACAAAGAAGTCATAAACATGTCTAACCTTGTCATCTGATTGCATTCAGGGGTAACGACCCGCCAAGGAGTCCTCATGATCGTAACCTCTCCTTGAAGGTTTGACAGAATCATTTACGGCCCTGTTGCTTGGTGGAATAAATTATGAATCAATATTGAACAGAGTTCTTGACTGCAGACAGAGAACACTCGACACATCAGAACTAACTTTAATTGTACTTTGTGGATCATGAATTTGATGGTGTAGATGGAGATCAAACTAACATGGTTCAAAACGGTCTGAAATCAGACAACATAGTAATTTTAGTCATTCCATCTATACTCCACCTTATAGAAAGGTCGTCACCAAACTCCAAACTGATCACCAACAGAATCACTTGGACACTGTCATGTCTGTTTGGACACCTAAACAGCCGATAGCACAACTGAGATTTAAACATTAATAAACTAGCTACACCACAAATACATGAATGGAAAATTGCCAACCACAAAATGATTCTCATATGTATAGCAATTCCGGCCCGTTATGACACACATAAGACAGTTCACGATGCTGGGGTTGATAAGGTTTGTTTTTGAAGACAAATTATGACAAAAAAAAATATTGTTTTTGATATGATTTATTTACTAACAGCCAGGTGTATAGCGCCAGGGACATTAACCAGGCGAGTTGTACAGTACCAGTGTCCTCTGCAAAAAAAAAAAGCGAATATTAATGTATTATACATATCGAAATGAATTTTATTCATGAAGTTTTTATATTTAGGTTTACTTTCTTGTGATGCGGACATAATGGATTGAGTTTCATGCATGCCTCATTATTTTGTGTGTGTGTGTGTTAATTCTTGCTTATTTATACATTTGCATTATTTAGCAGTTATCATGTTTTTATGTAAAACCAATACAGCTACGTGTAAACAGAATTGTGATACAGGATGTCCAATAACCAGGGTCAACAACACTGTATTCAATGTGTAATTAATTTACTATAGGTAGGTGCATCAAAAGACGGTTTAAATGTGTTTTAAAAACACGCTGGGCTCAATGATGGTCAGAAGAATTGAATTTACAGTGGGAGATTAATGCAATAAAGGAGACTGGAGTAGATTTATTGTTTTGTTTTTTTCTTTAAATATGTGAGCATTTCCCTGGATCAGCTACATGCAGACAGTTTTAGTAACAAATTTTAACAAGCGGCAAGTATGATAAAGGAGCTTAGGAGACGAAATGATAAACAACAACCATGTACAGTGGAAGCTCGGTTAACGAACGCCCCCGATAGCGTCCAATTTGGATAACGACCAACCATTTCGCTAAAAATTTGCATTTTTATGTTAACATTCAAATATTCGGATAGTGAACGTCACTACATCAGAGACGTCATCAACACGTGACCAACATCTCAGACCGATACAGTTACAATCGGTTATCGTTATCTTCTTTATATTAGTGATCTTCTAATAATTCAATGATTTTTGTGCATTATTTTAATTATTTTGTATATCCTTATTTGGGACTTGTTGCTAGACATGAAACGATATTTCAGTTCATGGTTATGATAATCACTAGTATTGTGATATTAGTCAAATGTGATCAAAAGGAAAATACTTAAAGAAATCTGTAGGCAATACAATTTGTGTTATGTTCAATATGTAAACAAAAATCTCTGTAATAGTGCAATAACATTGAGGTAATGCTTTTTTGTGCAGAAAATTGTCCTTACTGGAAGCTTAAATGAACAAAACTTTAAATAAAACAAATAATTACACATATAGTTTCGTAATTATTTGTATTAATACTGTTGTTGTTATTATTTACAGTAACTAGGGATGTTCTTGCATAGATAATTAATTCTCGACAAACTAGGCGGTGGGTTTTAATGGAAAATTGCAACTTCTAAGTTGCATTCTGTATGGCTGCGTGATATATTGTTTGAGCATCGTCATCATGATGCTCGCATACATATTAAACCATTCTCAAATGTTTTTGGTTCACTGTGGTGCAATTTAAATCCCATTTGACAAATGATGTACAACGTTGACATCTGGTGAAAGATAAAACATAACGTCTGCTGAATAGTTACTCTAAATCTCAATAAACGTAACATAGCTTAATATTTTATATAGCAAGTGTTATAGCAATGTTATGACGGCACGGTGGCTAAGTGGTTAGCACTGTCACCTCACAGCAAGAAGTCCCGGGTCAAGCTGAGGGCTTTCTGTCCGGAGTTTGCATGTTCTCCCCGTGTCAGCGTGGGTTTCCTCCGGGTGTTCCGGTTTCCTTCCACAGTCCAAAAACATACACTAGGTTGATCGGAAATGTGTAAATTGTCCGGTAGTCTCACACACAAGATCCCTGTAGCGATACGGGGTTGGAGAAAGACCTGGCAACCTACTCCGTAAAAATAATTGCTGGGTAACTCTGGGGATCGGTAGCGCCCCACAGAGTGACCATACTATACTATACTATACATATACATATACATACTATATTAGAGCAAGGGCAAAAATAGAGAAACCAGTGTTCTGTTCAGGGGTAAAAACAAACAAAAGCAGCGCCAAGTGTCCGCCAAGTTATATTTGAGTAATGCTAAGTGTCGAACAGACACCCAAACCACCGTTTAACTTCCACGACTGCATTAATAAATATAAAGAACAATAATTGGTACAGTTTTGTAGTCTGTAATCATATACCTGACCTGTTTGTATCAGATGCCTTTGTTTTTTCTACCATCTGTTTTTTTCTACTTACAGGTACACACATGCACAGACCACATTTCTAGAAAATTCAGGACGTTTGAGAAACGTCGTAAAAGCAAAAGTTCTTCTAAACCCTTTAATTATTTGACAGTAGTATAAAGAAATGATTTACAGCGTCTTCACTGACCAGTGTAATTGTATTTTGGAAATATAACCACATTTAAAATTCAGTTCCTTTGAAGATGAGGCACCTTTCAAACATTTAAAGACTGAAAAGGAACCACCAACAAACTCCGAGATCCAACGTAGTATGAAAACTCAACGAGAGCTCGATAGCCTAAAAAATGAGAGAAACAAATGATTTATACAAGATGTCACATAGGACAAATTAAACTCACTCATTTCAAACTGTTAAATGCTGACCAGGGCTACACTTTCTCTATCCGTGGACCAAGAACTATGATATAGTCCAAAAGACCCCAACAGAACAGAAAATATTAGCATTTAAACTACTAATTTTTAACCCCTCATTAGCACAGGGGTCGCACTGCCATTTCCCAACAAGGTTTCAACATTAAACAATAAACCAATTTAGTATGACTAAGTTTTTTACACAATTTAAATGTATTTTTTTGTGAAGCGCTTTGATTTGCCACTGTGCATGAAATAATCTAATTCAATTCAAATTTTATTTGTCATTATACATGTACAGATGTACATTACAACGAAATGTTTCTCTTCGGACACCCCAACTTGTCTGGAAGT
Source organism: Ammoglanis amapaensis (assembly GCA_028566735.1). Taxonomy (NCBI): domain Eukaryota; kingdom Metazoa; phylum Chordata; class Actinopteri; order Siluriformes; family Trichomycteridae; genus Ammoglanis; species Ammoglanis amapaensis. The sequence goes on from JAOUQU010414838.1 coordinate 11,128, forward strand.
TGGGGGTCAGAGCGCTATAACAGGGTCAGCCAACGTACGGCGCCCCTGGAGCAGACAGG
>JAOUQU010414849.1:0-11183 GCA_028566735.1 Ammoglanis amapaensis
CGATGCAAAGGATGCCGGGAAATGTAGTCGGGATAGCGAATACAAAGGTTCCGGCTCCAAAATGCGATTAATTGCGAGAAAATATTTAACGCGTTAAAATCTTTGTAATTAATTAATCGAAATTAACGCGTTAAAGTCCCGGCCCTACTTTTTATCTTTTAAAATTTACCAGATTTATTTTTGACCCAGTTTATGCTGGTAAATGTATTATTTTTGGACAGATCAATTGTGTGATATAAAGCTGTAAATGTGACCCAGACAGAACTGAAAACTTAGTATATATAAAGTAAAATGTGGTTAATCATTTTAAAACAATGCAGAGTAAATGTGTGCAGTATAGAGCGATTCTAATCCGTAATAATGAAGATAAAGAAAATGTTGTTCTTACGTATTTTAGTACAATAAAGCACATTTTGCCTTATTTTATGTGAATCTGAAGCTGCATAACTACGTGACATAAACCCAGATAAACACAGATACATGTCTGTGGTTGTATTAAAAGGGATTTGATTATTTGTCACAAGTCAATGTTTTATCGGCTAATTTGAGCGTCGTTAAAATTAATATTTAATTAGCGATTTATACCAGACACAAGGCACAAAACATGTGACGGAATTAACGAATGCAATGGTGGTGAACATGGCTGTGTTGTTATATCACTAACGACTAAGCTGCTTTTGCATAAAAACAAACATCTGTAACAGCAGCAGAGCTTCCTGTGTTATTCAAGTTTCCTAACTATTTGAGTGGTAGAGAGTGTAAAGTATTTAAATATCCAAACATTAAAAACAAAACAACTGTAGACAGCCAGAAATGTAATCTCTTCCCTACACACTCACTCCCTATGTAGTGCACAAGCATGCAGAATCAGACAGTATAACTGTAAATCACATTATATAGAGAGAGAACCTATTACTTACTTTTAGTGTTGTACTTAAAATAATAAAAATACATTACTGTGTTCAATATTTAATAGTATCATGATCGAACTATTTTGTCTGCATTTGGAAATGTACACAAAGGAAATGAGAGATCACATATTGTTTGGAATCGTATTGAATCTAAAAAAATAATACTGAACTGAATCATATTGCAGCAAATTTCAGGGTATCGAAAAGTATAGTATCTTTAGCTTCATACTATGATCAATCCGTTACTAATAACGTGTATGGTTTCAAGAGCTGCTCATTATACTACTTCTTCCCATTTCCAAGTGGAAATGGGCTGTTTTTATGCTTCCCAGCTCGGTGAACAGCGACTTAAATTATATGCCACCCGAAAAGACTCCTTCATTTGTGCCGAGCATCAAACCCTTGGCACCTATGCAGAATCCCAACCCCCTGCTCTATGGATGTATTCAGTTATACACTTCAGCTGGAAAGCAACCAAAACCCAGAGAAAAACAGCAAAAGCAAGAGGGATAGAACAACAGAGACCAAGCAGCCGAGAACAGCAAGAGCCCTTCCACTTTAATTAATACACCCTTAATGGCATGACTGTGCAAAGGAATAATTACCGCACAGCTGCAAGTCAATTTAGGACAGAGGAGGTAGCACCAGCAGAGAATCCCAGCTTGATAAGATCCACCCAAAGCCAACAGCACAAAGAGAAACCCCATTCAACCTACCTGCTTCACTCGAGGTCTTCCAGGAGAAAACTTCCTCTTTGAGATAGCAGGCTTGCCCATGCCAATTTTGGGGGTGATCGGAAAGAACGCAGCTGGTGGCACACCCGAGCTGTATCCATAGGAGTTGTTAAGCCCGGGTGTGTGTCTGGGTGAGGCCTCCAGTGAAAAGGGTGACTGGTACAGCTTGGCTGAGCTGTCCGGAGAAAACGCAGGTGAACGCTTTAAGCTGGGTGTCTTGTCCTCTGTGGCAGGAGAACTGAAGCCGGAAAAGCTGAGCTCACTTCCAGGTGTGGTAACCATCTCCAGAGGAGGGCTGCTTTCCGTACATTCAGGTACATTCACCTCTAAACACAATGAATGCTCAGAGGCCACTTCCTCTTCCTCGTTTACCTCCTCACCGTGTGGCACACTCTGCACGTTGTGCTTAATTTCTAAGTTCTGATCAATATCACCAACCAACTCAGTATCCACAGAGGCTTGAGTATTCTCCTCTACTTCCGTCTTTACAGCTGAAGTAGAAAACTCCATGGGCTCCTCCTGTGAATCTTTGGTAAGCGAAGATAAAAGAACTTTCGGAGCTGGCTCCCCGGTTTCCTCAGACTCATGCAAGTCGTCCTCCTCCTCCTCCTTTTCTGTATCCAGTGGCATTATGGTTTCATGTAATGGCTCAGCGTCGTGGTCCGCCACAGCTGAACAGGACTGGGATGAGAGTGGAGATGATGAAGCAGACGAGTGATGGCGTGAGACTGAGCCTTCAGTCAAGGTCACAGTAACCTGGATCTCCTGGGCCGCCTCGATACCTGAAAATACGATCGTGACAGCAGAACAGAAAATGTATCAGTTAAAGTAAACGCGTTCTACATGCATCTGTCTTTTTAGCAAGCAAAGAACAACTGAAAGGCAAGTTTGGCGTAGAGGTTAGAGAACTGGGCTTGTGATCAATCTAAATCACTTTACTATCAATATATCATTGGACTATTGTTACATGTTCATTATCTCTACTTGGTCACTTTATGATCACTTAGAGACGATAACTCAATCGCTTTATGCGTGTGTGTGTGTGTGTGTGTGTGTGTGTGTGTGTGTGTGTGTGTGTGTGTGTGTGTGTAGCTAGAGAGAGAGAAAGTCAGAGATAGATATTTAGATAGAGATAAATTGATTTAATTTTTGTTTTCATTATATTTTTTTTTCATTATAATTTTTTTCATTATGTTGTGGCTAAGCAGTTATAAAAGCCTTTCAGCTGTACTATGTATGACTCATGTGATTGTACACGACAAATTAATCCTTAAAACCAGAAGGTAAAAAGTCCAGGAAAGTCCAGATATTAATGTTCTCGGTATTAGTTTATTAACAGCATTATTATTTCATTTTGCAATATGTGAATCTAGTCTCTGTCTCTGCTTCGAATATCCAAAAAATCGATGTTAGGGAGCATTTTCATTTTAGCGAATGTGTGCAGAACGGAAACCAGAAAATATCAGACTTTCCTCAAATATAAAATCATCTATAAAAATTTCTTTGTCATGTTTTTTTCATTTGTAACTGTTTTAAACAAGCTTTTCTGAGGTTCTAGGGGGTGCAAATGATTTAAAAAATTTTAATGCTTTAAATATTTTAATGACATTAAATGTTTTTCTATAATGTGAAACACTAAATCACTGTACGAAATGTGTTACAATAAACTTGCCCTGCCTCGTGTAGTTGTTATAGGAATTGTGTTTTCCCTTGTGTTAGTATTTGTATTGTCATTTTGTATATGTGTTTATCTTAATAGAGAATGTGTGTGTTCTCATAGTAAGTGAGTGAGAGTATGAGTGAGAGTAAAAGAGATGGTTGGTGATGAATAGTAGTCGTTTACAGCAGTGAAATTCTATGAGAACATGAATTACCACAAAACATTGTTCAGATTGTAGTGAAGTGTTCTGTAGTGTTGGAATAATAAAGCTCGATAACTTTACACAGCCAGGTGGTAAACAGTGGGAAAACCTGACCTACTTCACAGACCCTTTGCTCGTGTGTGTGTGTGTGTCACTATTCAACAGAGTTTAAATTGTATATTATTAGCTTGCTGTACAGTGGCCATGTGGACACGTGGTGCGATTTGCAGTACACTGGTGAGGAGAGGTGGCAAAATAACAAACTTCAATTTAAAAATCGAATTAAATGCAAACTTCAGATTCAGGACTAAAAATCATGATCCTTTAAAGAATTGATTTTTTTCGGCACCTGAACTAAACTGCAAAGACCATATTAAGATAGAAATAAATGGTCCAATACATTTGTCATGTTACACTTTTTGGAAATTGTGTTTGCATTCAAATATCTAAATGCAAAACAGCAATTCTTGAATTTCCTTGTTACAAACGTATACTAATCCCATTATTTGCAATACAGTGTTTAAAACACTTGCTGCGGTGAAGATTTGCTTATGTACTGGGTTATATGAGGATTTTCAGAAATTCTTCAGAGACCCTGTGGCTTTGATTCTCACAGAAGCATGATGGCTTCAAATACAATTCTGTGTGACAGCACAAAGGTCAAATGCTTTCAACAGTTATTTAGAGCTCCCTGGCATCTTCAGAATCTCTACATCAATATTATAAACAGTATACGGTAAATACTAAATAACGAGTGAAAAAATAGAACTGATTGTTTAATTTGTTGTCAAACCATGACCCACCATAACTTGTAAAGTTCCTTTAATGATTCCTTTTTATACTTGAGCATGTTTTCCTCACCCATTATCAACATACCAACCCCCAATGACCCAATTATCAAGTTCCAGTGATGTATAGTGTCAGTGCACAAATAGATAATCTATCTATAATCTTCATAAATATCTGTACAGGTAAAACTCACCCTACATCATTAAATGGGTTTTGAAGACTTATCTAGATCCAACAATCCAACAATGTATGTTGAAACAACTTGTCTCTAGACGAGGCTACACTGAACTTACTTGTCTCTAGCTTAAACAGAAAGTAACCCTTCCCAGTATTACAATATAGTACTTTTAATGATTTAAGGTGCTTTTAATGGTTTTCTAGTTATTTTCTGATTCCAATATTTGTGGACAGTCGAAAAAAATTTAATGAAATATATTGTTTTTTGAAAACAATTTATTAAGAACAACTAAACTCAAAATAATATAGGTTGAGGTATAGCAAACATCTCAGATAGTAAACAATTCAGATAATGACCAAGAATTTCTTTTTTTTTTTGCCTTGGATTGCGAACGTCACTACATTAGCTAAGTTACGCACACGCGTTCATTCGCACTCGAGACACAGTTACGATCGATCGTTCTTTATCTTTATGCATCCTTCTTAATTAGTGCTTTTTGTGCTTTATTCTATTAATACAGCCCCCAATCATTGCTCCAAAAAAAATTGTTTCAGATAGTGAACATTTCAGATAGCGACCTACTTCTCGGAATGGATTGTGATCGTTAACCAAGGTTTCACTATATAAGGCAATAAAAATCATGTTTAATTTAGTCACTTTATTATGATATCATTCGATTTGCCAGCCTTGGTACCCACTAATATTTGAGTAATATCAGTGTTTGGGTGTAGATCAGCATTTTTAAAAGAAAGGGGAGAGAGTAGGAGGAAAGTGATGCTTAGCGTTGAGTTGGACATGTTCACTGTCATATTCGAGTTGCTGGATGTAATGTGCTGGCCTCACTTCTGTCACTGCCATAATTAGCGAGTCATTGTCAGTTTTGGTTGCTCTTTTTTCAGAAAGCCCTATTTAGTTCCAATTCCAAATAGATATGCCTGTACACATTCATATTATAAATATACTGGAGTTATGTATGTGCGCTTTATAAAGTCACGTTTTGTTCTCGTCAGTTGTAACCTCAGATGTATGTTCAGATGTTGAGCTAAAATAATTCATTTCATAACTTAAAATGCAGGTGATAAACTGTTTGTAACCAAGGTTCCACTTTACACGGATCTAAATCAATAGTGTCTGCACACCAAGAGCATGAGACTTCGATTCTGTTAACTGTTAACTACAGCATGTCCTGGAATATCTTAATCTTATAACATTCTTATGAACATTAGATGTTGAATGTATATTTTGAAACGAGAGATGGACAAAAAGTGGTCCATCATTATTTGCAGATTTATTCATCATTTAACCAGCTCATGATTGCATTCATCGTTGTTAGATGTGTGTGTTGGAATTCTAAAGATCATCATGTGAGTCATGAGGCCACCATAGTTCTCATAGTAGGTGAGTGAGAGTAGGAGCGAGAGTAAAAGAGTAAAAGAGAGGGTTGGTGATGAATAGTAGTCATTAAAAGTAGTGAAATTATATAAAAACAAGTATTACCACAAAACACTGTTTAGATTGTAGTGCAGTGTTCTGCAGTGTTGAAACAGTAAAGCTTGATATTTTATACAGCCAGTTGGCTATGAAGCAGTGGAAGAACCCCGACCTACTTCACAGAACCCCCCCTTTCCCCTCCCCCATGCACGCGCACACGCACACGACATGTTCACCACTCAACAGTAAGTAAAAACCACAACCATGCTGCCACAGAACACACACAAATTTGTTTTTATAAACAAACTGTAAGGAGTACAATGCATGCATCCCATCACCCCCCCCCCCTCCCCACAACACACAGTCTACTAAAGACAGAAAATGTGTGAAATAGCTAAGAATAAATCATAACAAATTAAACAAATCAGAACATTTATATTTTCAGCTTTTAGCAGACGCCTCTATCAAAAGTGACATTCAATTATAAATGTACACAATTTTTAAGCAACTGCAAGTTAAAGGTCTTGCTCAGGGGTTCAACTGTGGCAACTCAGGGGTTTACTGTCCTAATAAGTTATTAAACCAGAAGATTTGATGAAAGTCATCAAAACACATGATAATTGCAAAATTATGGAACTAAATTATTGTAAAAATCTTTTACAAACTTTGCGTGTCTAAAAAAAACACAATCATTTTTCAACATACTCCAGTTTTGGAAATTATAATATATAATGTATAAAGCTGCAAACGTAGGCATGCTTAACCCAACAAACAAATGTTTAACATCTGCATTCACCAAACACATTGTACAATTACAGAAGAAAGATAACCAACAAACATCAACATAGCATCAAAAGATCATCTCATACCTGTAGCTCTTTCAGAGTCAGCAAGTCTGGCCTGTGGGGAGGGAGGAATCTGAGCGTGCTCCGTGGTGGTGCTCTGTTCCACCTGCTGACAGCACGTACACGTGTACTGAACCAGCGTCTCTGCACTGGGTTCCAAACTCTTCTCACACTCCACATGAACCCACCTGGGAAAGAGAGAACAGACGTTAGTTTCCTCATACCACTCGTAAACATTTCGATCAAAACCATCGAAACGGGAAAGGGGCTATATAATAGAGCAGGGCCCCATTTGAACAGAGCTCCAGTTGGCCGTTAGACAGCCTGTAATCAGAACTTACTGGGATCTTACTGGGACATCATCTAGCTGCGGGCAAACCTTGGGGAAACTCGAGTCTCTGCACTCGAACCTCACAGAGCCTCTCGTAACCTTGAGCGTACCTCTCTCAAAAGTGCTCCAAAGCCTCAGCTCTGCAGCTCATGCAAATGACATGCTGATTTCCGCAAAATGGTCAAACGGAAATGCAAATGGGCCTTATAACTAGAAGTCATCGAAATATAGTGAAAATGAAACACTGTATAAAATATCAAGAAGATTAACTAAAAAGTTAATAATAATATAGTTACCATGTATAGTGAATAATACAGAAGTTCAATAATTATTTTAATCCAACAACCAAACAAAAGAAGACAGTCATCTCTCACAATTACTCTATAATTACTAACTGTAGTAGGGTTGTTACTCAGTACATTGGAAGATAGTTACACACATTAGAATGTATGTGCTTTGTAGAACCACAGCAGTTCAGTGACATGTTAGTGTTTGTTATTTGTGGAATCTCTTTAAACTGTTTTGTACTTTGTGACTGGCGCACTAATATTTGTATGCATTATTCTCAAAAACAATACTGCTCATTGCACACTCACATACTCATTAAACACTTATACAACCCCAACTACTACATCTCCAACGCATGCAGGGTCTCTTAGACATACTTTAACCATCATATATGTGTAAAAATAGGGCCAAAAAGTGTGTGGACGCCTGATCACTAAAAAACTATAAACAGTCAGAAACAGTAGAAAGAGTCATCATCATGACCCTGTTTTTATTCTAAGGTTATAGATTATGAATGCAGGTTACAAGTTGTGGTAGATCTGTGGTTAAGACACTAACTAAAGCTGCATGCTTGTCTGTGGAACATCTCCGATGTGCTCAGACACACCAAATACTCATGGATGGTCAAAAGCTGTGGGTAATGAGGTGGATATAAGCAGCCAAAAAGAACTTATGCGAAAGATTGCTGGGTATACTTTTCAAGATATCTGCTCTTTGGCGTGGAGACAAAAGCAGTTGAGATATAAAAGGTAATAATGATGCCTTGGACCCGTTGAAGGTACACCAGGATAAGCCGACATTGAAAAGGCCCTAGGGCCAACCCTGAACCAGCTAGAGGGGATACCAGCTGGCAAGGGAATTTCTGGGGATTCCACTAAAGGAACTGTGTGTTTACACTGTGGCCATCCTGAGTAGAACAGATGACGACGAAACACCCAATTTATTAAAAAAGGTGTCCACAAACTCTATTATTAATAAATAATAATGTTATAAATTATAGGTAATTACTAATATATGCACCCTTGGCACCACAGCATCCACAACGTTTTTTATCTTTCACCCCGATCATCACAGTGAGCATCTACCACAACACTGAATACCCATGTGTCCACATAAGTTGCATGAAAAGAGCAAAGTTGCACCTTACGGACCACCTGAAGCAGCCTAAACACATCATGAGATTTAGGAATCCTCCATCAGCTAACTAATTATAGCAACCTCCGACCTGACAGTGTGAATCACAAAAGGAAGTGGCCTGTGTTAAACTCACTTAGGCATGAGGCAGGGCAAGAGGTTGTCATGGTGATGATCTCACCCTCCTGCCCATCCTTCCACTTCCAATTTGTAGCATGATGGTCTGATTACAATGACCCTGCACTGAGCTGTCAAAGCCAAACTATCAACCTGCAACCTGCTGCACAAAAATGACACACACATCTCCTTTCTTAAAAGGCACTTGTGTTGTAATTGCACCTATATATTTCGTGTATCATTAAACCTGATTAATAATCATTGCCATTGTTTCTCACAGAGTCTAGTGCGCCGGTGTTTTAAAACTTTTATCATAATGTTTTCGATCACAGTTGATCCTGCTCCACTTTGATCCTCATTTGGTCTGAGATGCTTAAATCTTTATCAGAGTCACATATCATTAAATGTTGATATGCTAGGAACGGCTCTGTGGGAATGTTTTTGAGAAAGCTTGTGACCCTTCCTTAGAAGCTATTAGAAAAATATCTACTCTAGATCAGAGGCCTGCAACCTTCTGTGGAGTCTGTGCAGCCAGTGATAAAACTAATGAGATAAAAAAAAATGTCAATTTGACATAATTAAAATAAAGGACACATACATACACTGAGCTTTTCGGATAATGGAAAATGCTGGAAGTGAGCTTAATAAACACTGATTTCTAACGTAATTTTTATTACTAAGTGCAAAAATCACTGATGATTTGGGTGTTATTGGGTTTAGAAACTTCTTTTCTATCATTCGAAAAAGGATACAGACCTTAACATCAAGCAAACCCGCTACAATCAAATCAGTTCAACAAGCGGTAGTAAAACTTACAGCTTCAGGCGGGAAGCACTTGCTTTATGTGAGCAGCTCGTCCATTCATTTCAGAGTAATTAAGAAGTAACAGAAATTTCAGACAAATGTGTCATATATCACTTAAACTGAGGGAATGTTGCATTCATACATGGTCAGGAAAATTATGGAAATAATAAGTGTTGAAAATATGTTTGTTTTTAAATTGAATTTAGCAGAGCTCAGAACTTACCACATCTCTGATATGGTTTTACTTGGTATTAAATATTAAGGATTCTTGCAAACATGAAGTAAAAGATTGTACATTGCACTTATAATATCAGGTAAGCCTTTCTAAACTATGTCCAAGTAATTTACAACAAAGAATCCACATGGGTTCTAAACGCATCTTAAGAAAATAGAAAGTACCAGATTAAACTCTAGAGCGACACTCCACAGGGATACTTGCATCAACCCAATCACGTTCTACACTTCTAATTCACAGTAGAAGTACTAGACAAGAAGTTTGGTTGCACATAAATACACCAGTTCAACTTTAATGACTAACAATCATGGTAAACTCTTTAATACAGATTAGTTACATGTATATGGACTGTGGATAAAAACTGGAGAACCCAGCAGACTAAGAATTGGCCACACAATCATTTGTCTGCAAGCCAAGCTGGTTTTGGATCTAGAACTTTCTTTTTACTCACTCTGGCGGTTTAAATTTAAACTCATAGCATTTTGTCAATTATGCTCAAACACAAAAAGAAAACACAAGATCTGATCGGTGAATTTGTGGTGTTCATTTTACAAAACCAATTAAAAAATTATATAGGGTCTTTATAGGGTTAAAAAATTTCAAAGAAGCTACAATGACATTTGAGAGCACAGCTTCCACAAAGCTTGTATAAAACCACGATTCTTGAGCATTACCTCTTACAGGTGTTGCAGCTAAGCGTCTCCTTAGAAGCACCAGTGTCCAGGCCCCTGCTACAAATGTGACAAAACACGGTGGGGTCTTGTTGCTGTTGGCAACAGTCGCACAGGATATTGGATGACCACTGGCCTGTGGACCGAGCTCCACACTGTGCACATGTCCGACAGTTCTGCAAACACAGGTACATACAGTTCAGTTCTGTTTAAGTTATTAGCAGGTTGTGGTGAACATATGGGGATGATATGCAATCATGACCATGCAGAACCATGAAGAAATTATCTTGAAGTTACATAAATAAGCAGCATAATTAATAAATGTACTTCTATTAGCAACAGAAACTTGGAAATCTAGCAACAGAATCACACTTTATCACTGTGAATGTGCAGAAACCTCAGCTGGGTCTCAAATTGCACACTTGCACACTAATCAAAAGCGACTTTTCAGTGTGTACAACAAACTCGCTAAAATAGACTAAAACTCGTACTTAATCACACATTTTGCAACACAGCTTTCATGTGGGGACATCAGAAGACTTGATCTATGTGCACGTAGTCTAGTACATTTTATTAAATGCAACCGGAAAGGTGTAGTTACCACATATGTCAATTATCAGGTAGTGTGAATGAAACACATCAAAAGTTTATTTTTTATTCTAAAAAATAAAATGACAGGATTACTGCTACCACACGACACCTGGAAGATTAAAAAGCATTATTACTTGTATAAGAAATTGGTAAACTTTTATTTGTACTAGTGGTGGGACTCGATAAAAAATTTTAATCGAGTTAATTACAGGGTCTGTAATTAATTAATCGCAATTATTTTGCTACTAAAATTTTGAATGAA
>JAOUQU010414859.1:0-11183 GCA_028566735.1 Ammoglanis amapaensis
TGTGTGCATGTGTGTGTGTGTGACCTGCGTCTCTGTATCCTGGAACGTGTGTGTGTGTGTGTGATCTGCGTCTCTGTATCCTGGAACGTATGTGTGTGTATGTGTGTGTGTGTGTGTGTGTGTGTGTGTGTACTTGGATATGTTCAGGTGTTTTTACTCACTCGGAGGATGCTGGTAGAACTTGATGCTCGACTTCGGTTTAGTTCTGGAGTTCTTCTCATCCTCATCGTTTGCGGCCCCCTCGTCCTCGTCCTCGTCCTCGTCCTCATCCTCATCCTCGCCCTTCAGCAGCCATACAAAACAAGAGAAAAGAAAAAACGTGTCACATGACTTCAGCTTTAAGGCTTAAATTAATTTATATTACAACATTTACACTTGATTCGATTTGATCTGAAGTCTCGATTACAACTGAACACAATTGCGAGCACGTTGTGTATAAAGGGCCTCGCTCAGGGGCCCCACGATGGTGGCGGTGGTGGTAATGAGGCTTGAAACGACGACCTGCTAATTACCAGTCCGTTAGTGACAGCCAAATTAGCTAGATATAGATAACAGACAGATAGATAGGCAGACAGACAGAAACAGACCGATGATAGACAGCAAAACAGGCAGATCGAGACAGAAACATGCAGACAAACAGAAAGAAACAGACAGACAGAGAGAGAGAGATAGACTGAGAGAGAAAGAAAGACAGACATAGATAGACAAAAAGATTAAGAGACAGACAGACATACAGACAGGCAGATAGATACAAAAAGATGGAAACAAGGCAGACCGAGAGCGAAAGAGAGACAGACAGTTAGATGAGAGATAGACAGACAGAGAGATAGACAAATAGATTGTGAGAGAGACAGAAAAACAGACAGATAGAAACAGGCAGATAGAAACAAAGAGCGAGAGAGAGAGAGACATACAGAAAGACAGGCAAACAGACAGACAGATAAATAGATCAAGACAGACAGAGAGAGAGAGAGAGAGAGAGAGAGAGAGAGAGAGAGAGTTAGCTCGTTATGTCTTCAGTGCACTCAGGTTCTCACCTGCTGTTCCGTCTTCAGTTCAGTAAAAATCCGGTACGGGTTCAAGACTCCAGACTCCTGACTCGGGTACGAGAGTGGACTCTTCCTCTCACTTCTTAAACTCTCCTCTTCCTCCTCCTCTTCTTCCTCCTCTTCATCAACAGTCATCTCTCTCTCCAGACCCCGCAGCAGGTCGCTGGCGATATACGGCGAGGCGTAACGTGGAGTGCCTTCCAAAATCAACTCGGGCTCCTCGTCAAGGTCGGCGAGGAGGTCAGAGCCGGCGCCGAATCCCTTGAGAACAACGAACGGAACAAAAACACAGCGGACATTCGTCTCGATTTAGTGCGTCTGAGGATGAGAGACGTCGGGTGAGGGTTTTTACTGCAGCAAAATAAATAAATAAATCGATGACATCACAAAATTCTATCACATGCCCAAGACCTGGTTTCAATGGTCGTTTCACCTTGAACGGTGCTGATCGGATGGAGCTAAATCCGGATCATCCTGCGAATGGCCGTGCTCTTTCATAGTGTGGCCAGGTGGCGCTCCTTCCCCACATCACTCCCGAGGTGATGCTGATCGCTCTTCCTAGCGGTGGGTCCACTATCAGTGGACGGGTTGTATGCGGGTCAATTAATAGTAAATAATTTCCGAGCGAGGGTTGAAGAGAGCAGTCACCTGGCATGGATGATGTTTGGACCTCATAATTCGGATGGGATCACTTGTCCGGTACCGTAACCACTAAGCTTACAATTGACGCACAAACCATCTCTGGACTCTAAGTCGTAACAGTATGACATCATATCCGTGTAGGTTGTGAACAGATCAACGCAGATCTTGAAATCTTTAAACGCGCCCGGGATTAAAATTCTCGTACGTCCTCGTCTGCCCTAACGAGCACGTCTATGTAGTTAACGATCATAAGAGCTGAAAAAGCACTTCCCCCTCCCCCCCCGGCACCCATGAGCTGATTCAGCACATTTCACCTCCTTGCCTTCTTAAAACCCAGAACCAATTTAGCATGAAAAATGTGCCGGGTCTAAGATCTTAATGGCAGAATTAGTCTCGTTTCGGGGAGATTTATTAGGACTTGGCTTCGCTAAAATCTTTGCAGAAATTCAAGGATGACTGGGTCAAGCATTTGTTTAAAAAAAAAGGAAGAAAGAATCGTTCCGGAAGGATTATTTGCTTGATCGAACATCTTTGTACGGCTTCGGCTCTGCTCTTCTGTACCGGCCCGTGTCTTTACCAACCGCAGCAGTCGAGACTTACGGGTTTTAATGGTGGCTACTGACCCCCTCCCTCTCTGGAATAGAGGTGCAATTCATCAAGGGGACGGAGCGTCTCAAGAACGGGACGAAATGTTCGGTGCGGATGCAATTAAAAGGTTCTCCGGCCTGATGGATTAGGAAAATGAAGTGATCAGAGATGATGGTGATGATGATGATGGTGGTGATGATGATGATGATGGTACCTGGGATGCAGAGAGCTGAGAAGTAATTGGCTGCTTTGGGTTCTCTAGATATTCTACACTCGGCTCGGTGTTGGTCGTCTCGTCGGTCTGAGGTACACACGAACATGAACACAAATATAAACACACATCTGGAAAACGTTTTATACACAGCACCCGATCCGTGAAGTGAAGCACATTTACACACACTAGCGGGCAGTAGTGAGCACACACGCGAACCTCATGTCGGTGCCTCGTTTGAGAGTACCTCCGGTTCTCTATGAATACATAAATAAATAAATTTGTATTTATGTATCTATGTATGGAGGCAGGGAGGGTGGAGCTGTGTATATCTGGTTCTTTTCTACAGTCCGAAGACATGCAGTTGGGTTCAGTGTATTCGTGTTAGTGTGTTTGCCGCCACCACCGTGATGCTTATTAAACACAAAGCAATACAAATGTACAGCGTATTTAGACATCCGTTAGACGTGCTAGAAGCTTCTTTACCCCGAGAGGTTTCCTGATGCCCAGGTAAACGGTGCCCAGTGGGGCGGCCTTCAGAACGTCTACCGCCTGGGATAAAGTGCACCTGTCCAGGTGGGTGTCGTTTACAAACACCAGCTGGTCTCCGGGCAGCAGGCCGCCGTTGTTCTCGGCCTCTCCTCCAGGGACCAGAGAGCGGATCACGATCACAGAGCGTGTAGTGTCCAGAGGGTCCTGCAGAGGGCAGCACAGACCACAGAAAGCAAACCGGTTAAGTTACATTCCAAGCAGTGACTATTTTATCTCTCTCTCTCTCTCTCTCAATCACACACAATGAAAAACACAAAACTAGACAAAAACGCTTAAGAAAATTGTGTTGCACCTGGGTTCGATCCCCTTGGCATGGGGTGCATATTAACATGTTCTCCTGATGTCGCCGTTCGGTTTTGGGTTTTCTCCCACAACACAAAACACACCACCAGTTTAACTGGAGACACTGAACTGACCATATAGTTACCAAGAACGCAAAACCTAGTCAGAGTGAACTGTTGTGCTGGTCCCAGGCCCGGATAAATAAGCAGGGTCGTGTCATGAAGTGTAAAAAAAAAAAAAAAAACTTGTTCATGTGTATTTAATAATTTATAACTAGAGAGAAAAGAATTCAGGCATTTAATACAAGATGATCATAACAGAAGAGCGGCAGCTCACTGTAAGGCAGGGGTCACCGACCGCCCCAAAGTACCTAATGAGTGGCCCGCGGGCCTGTTCTAAAAACAACTGCATATTTTGCATATTGATATTTATTTGTTTCCTACCTTGTTAAATGATTGTTGAAAATGATTTTGAGAAATCATTGACATGATCAGCATCTTCACATCGATGAATATCATCATTATTAATAGTAACATGACATTAAAGGTTATAAATGTGTGATTTCACAAGTGTCTATCAAACTGGTTGCCCTTCGCATTAGTTGGTAGCCAAAAAGTAGTTTCAAAAAGGTTGGTGACCCCTGCTGTAAGGTATCAGTGCTTCCACAAAAAAATCAATCACTGCTTATTGTGTTGATGTCATAAAAGTGCGATGCAGTGTGTATCTGAGGTCTCCGGCAACACATTTGATGACCCTGATGGACTTTTATGTGAAGAGTGACTATATAGAAGCGATTAACAAGTTTAGTTTTAGCACAGAGGCCACAAGATCTGGATTATGATTATTTATTATTTATTCTGAGGAAACCCAACTAGATGATGATGATAATAATAAGTCACGTAATCGATTTTCGTCCCCAGGAAGACATAAATACGGGTTTGCTAAATATTTAAATATTTCCTGTCAGTACTTTACTGAGAAAAACACACAACTTTAATGAAAACGATCATTCTTGATCATATTTTAGACTTGTAGGATGACGTGCGGTAATAAAAAGAGCCGAAATGACATCACAGTAAAATCTTTAGATAAAAACAAAGTGTTTCATAAGAGGAACTGGACTAAATAATAAATAAAAAGGACGTCACTATTCCGCGTGTCTGTTCAGGGATCTGGGATCTAACCAGTCAATCACGCGTTTGTTCGGTGTAAACGATGTTTCGTCAGTCATAAAAGGGTTTTTATAGCTGAAAGCATCCTGACCAGACGAAATGTTGTGCGAGACTCTGGCGAGACTGTAAAACGTGGAATTCGGAGAAAGGAAACTGTTCTGCGTCTCGAGCTTTAGCATAAATGTTTGTACAGAAGGTAAAAGTGAATGATGGCGCTGTCCAAAGCGGTTACACACAAGTAAACGATGTTCTCGAGCTCGGGAGGAACCTCCAACTGATTAATACGGTTTATTTTAAACGTGGAGATGGAAGCCATTTAGCTTTAGACATCATTTCCTCTTTACGCAAGTAGCTGGGGAAAAGATACGATTTGAGCTGCTGAAAGAGTCGTCCAAGCATCTCGATCGGTTGTGCTCTGGCTCATGATGTAACACACACACACACACAAACACATATATATACACACACAGTCTGAGGTTGGCCTTAACCACTAGTGCTCAAGAGGTGTGTAAAGATCCTTTGGGATCCGCTGGGCCGGAGCACCAACACACTCAGGAAGCGACTGCTTCAATTACCAACGTGTGCACTGCCTATTGTTTTGGTGGCTATTGCGTCACAGACCGTCGTAACCGAGGACGATGTGCTTGTGTAATAAAAGTTTAGAACGTTACAGACCGTCGTAACTGAGGACGATGTACTTGTGTAATAAAAGTTTAAAACGTTACAGACCGTCGTAACTGAGGACGATGTGCTTGTGTAATAAAAGTTTGTTACAGACCGTCGTAACCGAGGACGATGTGCTTGTGTAATAAAAGTTTATGTTACAGACCGTCATAACCGAGGACGATGTGCTTGTGTAATAAAAGTTTAGAATGTTACAGACCGTCATAACTGAGGACGATGTACTTGTGTAATAAAAGTTTAGAATGTTACAGACCGTCATAACTGAGGACGATGTACTTGTGTAATAAAAGTTTAGAACGTTAAAGACCGTCGTAACTGAGGACGATGTACTTGTGTAATAAAAGTTTAGAACGTTACAGACCGTCGTAACCGAGGACGATGTACTTGTGTAATAAAAGTTTAGAACGTTACAGACCGTCGTAACAGAGGACGATGTACTTGTGTAATAAAAGTTTATGTTACAGACCGTCATAACCGAGGACGATGTGCTTGTGTAATAAAGGTTTAGAACGTAACCGAGGACGATGTGCTTGTGTAATAAAGGTTTAGAACGTAACCGAGGACGATGTGCTTGTGTAATAAAAGTTTAAAACGTTACAGACCCTCGTGTGCAGCCAACAATCGCACGATGGTGACGGGACGTAACTGTGAGCGGCGGTTGTGGGTAAATTCTCTTCATCAGTGCTCATATAAAGAAAGATAGTTTGACTGAGCCAGAGGTTTAACGCTGAAGACGTTTAGAAGTGACATCCCACTTGAAGGGATTTCAAAGGGAACACAGAGCTGAAGATCATCTGTACAAACAAACGTCCACAGGCACAAAGACTTCTGGGGGAAAAAAGCTGCTAAATGTGGCTTTAATAGCAACAGACATGGACACTTAATAATACTGAAGCTGCGTTTACAGGACGTCGACATTCCTGATACCACGTCTAATAAAACCTGCTTCAGAGTACATTTTAATTTAAAGCTGTGTGTGTGTGTGTGTGTGTGTTTATATTACGTCCATGACCACTAGAAATCTGGATCTGAACCTCACAAGCGACCACGAACGGACCACGCCAGGTTACGCCACGAGAGCATAATGTCATTTCCTGGAGCATGCGTCAGATTTAAGATATGCTCTTTCACTCTCTCTCTCTCTCTCTCTCTCTCTCTCCCGTCTCGGTTGTGATCGCGGTGCCGCAGGGGCGAGCGGATAAATAAACAAAAAGTAAATAATAAATAAAAGGATGATCCATTAATGCGCAGGTAAAGTCGTTCGACAACTCTAACTTATTCTTTATCTTGACAGAAAGTACGTACGCGTCCTTCCTCTGAAGAAGAAGCTTCTTCAGATCAGGTGTTTGGCTCCGGGGTGTGTGTGTGTGTGTGTGTGGTCTTCATTAATCTCCATTAGAGAGCTAGCACACATTAGGAAGGGACTTTTAACGAAGCTACAATAAAAACCACACAAACACCGTTGCCAAGTGTGTAGCACTGTCGCATCACTGTCGGTGGCTTTGTCCTTTTCCCCCACACCCGCGCCACACCCGCGCCACACACACACACACACTGATGTCCGTTTTACCCCTTCTATCTCTCACGTATGTGCTCGATGTTTGAACACGTAACCAATTTGAAGCAAATTGGAACTGAAGCGAGTGCAACAGAGGCAGCGAGGACGTGAAGACTGAGCGGTGGAAAAAATAACCGATGAGGTTGTAACGTAGAGGAATTGGCCCCGGGGGCCCCGGGGGCAGGATGCCGAGCGGCTGCAGGCATGTCTAACAGGTTCCTGCTTCGGCCCGTTCAGCTAAATCCTCTTACAGGAGACGCTACAGCAAAATCAATTTCCTCCCTCACACACACACACACGCACACGCACACGCACACACACACACACACAGAGGCTGGAAGAAGCAGTAAAAGGAAGTTTTAAAAAGAAAGAAATGAAATATATAAACGACTCCGGGACGGGATCAAATCCTCCTCAACGCGGTGCACTAGCATCCGGCACCTTCCATCTATTATTAGTCAAAGCTCCTGAACGGGTGCGCATTTACATTTTTAACACACATGCAGGAGCTCCGTTCCCATGGGGGGGTTTGGTTCAGGGAGTCGGCTAGCACTCTGGCCTCCGGGTAGAGGAATCGCCAGCGGTGGAGAAGACGGGCGAGTGGTGGAACGGGGCTCAGCTGGCGTCGATGTGGTGATGAGGAGTTCGTGACCGAGGGGCCCGCAGAGAGGTCAGTGAAGGCCTCACACGCCGAGGAGCAGAATCATCTGCAACCTGAAATCTTCTGGCTTTACTTTCATGAGCGCAAAATAAAGAAATAAAAAAGCAAAATCGATACACAAACGCATGATGGCTGCTGGGTAAAAAGGTTTCCTAACAACTTGCCTGCATTTATCTCATTTCCCCCAAAGTAAAAATAAATAAATAAATAAAAATCACGACATGGGATCGGCGCTCATCCGTTACATCCGGCTTCCACTGATCCCGCTGCAACGCAATTTGATTTCACTTTTTCCGGAGAACTGATGTCTAGATAAGAACTAAACTCATGAACTATATTTATTATTGGAAGCGCTCAGGTCGGTATGAAGCAGAAACGGTACAGGACACACACACACACACACTGGCTTTCTATGCAAATGTTTGCCGTTTTTTTTGCATCTCTATCGGCTCCAGTTCTGCAACAGAAATGGCCTGTAGGTGGCGTGCAGCAGAGAAACGAAACAAGACGGAGGAATTTCATTTATTGTTTACTTTAAATAGGATTAAACTTCGGTAGATGAACGACCGATTTAGATGAATCGACTCGTATGAACTCGGTTCCTTATTAAACTGAATCAGAATCACCAGGCACAGACGCTCCTGCAGGGGGAGCCGTGTGGTGCTAAACAAGTCGCGTTCAGTGACGCCACTGAAAACTTTTGCACCTCGATCAAGCGTAAAAAACTTTTTTTGAGCTTTATGCATCTTTTTTTTAAATTTATTTCAATGTTCTGTGAATGTTATTAGCGGTTCTCGTCTTTGATCTGGTATATAGAAAACTGGAGATGCGATCGGAAGACTGGAAGGTTGCTGGGTCGATTCCCAGACCTGACAGACACTGAACCCATAAACTGCTTCCTGTTCGCCGTTGCCGCACTACTGCCCCCTTAGTGCACAAGAATGTGCGTTTGCACTGCACGGATTGGACGAGATGCAAACGAACGAATTCCTCTGTGTGGTTCTAAACTACATGAAACGTGGAACACAATTACTACAGAAGATTATTTGTGTAATCATTGTGATTTCTTCTCTTACAGGGACAGTGTAGCCTAGTGGGTAGAGCGTTGGGCTGGGAACCCAAAGGTTGGGGGTTCAAATCCAGGTCCTTGAGCAAGACTCTTAACCCTGTCTGCTCCTGACCCTGAACTCTGACCCCAACTTCCAGACAAGTTGGGATATGTGAAGAGAAACATTTCATTGTACTGAACATCTGTATATGTGTAATGATAAATAAATTTGAATTTGAATTTGAAATTTAACTCTACCTGCACCTCCACCTCTACCTGCACCTCCACCCGCACCTCCACCTCTACCTGCACCTCTAACTCTACCTGCACCTATACCTGCACCTCTACCTGCACCTCCACCTCTACCTGCACCTCTAACTCTACCTGCACCTCCACCTCTACCTTCACCTCTACCTGCACCTCTAACTCTACCTGCACCTCCACCTCTACCTGCACCTGCACCTCTAACTCTACCTGCACCTCCACCTGCACCTGCACCTCTACCTGCACCTCTAACTCTACCTGCACCTTCACCTCTACCTGCACCTTCACTTGCACCTGCACCACTACCTGCACCTCTAACTCTACTTGCACCTCTACCTGCACCTCTAACTGCACCTGCACCTCTACCTGCACCTCTAACTCTACTTGCACCTCTACCTGCACCTTCTGCTGCACCTCTACCTGCACCTCTATCTCTACCTGCACCTCTACCTGCACCTCTAACTCTACCTGCACATCCACCTCTACCTGCACCTGCACTTCCACCTCTACCTGCACCTCCACCTGCACCTCTACCTGCACCTTCACCTCTACCTGCACCTCTAACTCTACCTGCACCTCTACCTGCACTTCTACCTTCACCTGCACCTCTACCTGCACCTTCACCTCTACCTGCACCTCTACCTGCACCTCTAACTCTACTTGCACCTGCACCTCTACCTGCACCTTCTGCTGCACCTCTACCTGCACCTTCACCTCTACCTTCACCTCTACCTGCACCTTCTGCTGCACCTCTACCTGCACCCCTATCTCTACCTGCACCTGCACCTCTACCTGCACCTCTAACTCTACCTGCACCCCCACCTCTACCTTCACCTCTACCTGCACCTCTAACTCTACCTGCACCTCTAACTCTACCTGCACCTCTACCTGCACCTTCTGCTGCACCTCTACCTGCACCTCCACCTGCACCTCTAACTCTACCTGCACCTCCACCTCTAGCTGCACCTCTACCTGCACCTCCACCTCTAGCTGCACCTCTACCTGCACCTTCACCTCTACCTGCACCTCCAACTCTACCTGCACCTCCACCTGCATCTCTATCTGCACCTCTACCTGCACCTGCACCTCTACCTGCACCTGCACCTCCTGCTGCACCTCTACCTCCACCTCTACCTCTACTTGGACCTGCACCTCCACTACCTTCTCACAGATGTTCTGATCCACATGTTCATCTGTTGAATCCTCTTGACATGTTTGATTTGTTTTGCGCTGTTGATCGTTCCTGAGACTCTCCAGCAGCTCCACATTTATTTGTTAAAGTTGAACATTGTGACCCGGTGTGTGTTTGTCTCACAGTTTCTGTTCGAGCGGGTGGAGGGCGTCTCCAGGGTCGCTATCATCGATCTGGATGCCCATCAGGTGAGCAGCAGTCGTTTTCTAACACGCTGTGATGTGTCAGACACACTGGACAAAATAATAGCTTGTTTATAACTGAAATCAATGTGGTTGTGTACTGGTGGGTTGGGGTGTCGACACCCTGTTTACTGTTACCTGTGTTTACTGTTACTGTACTAAATACTGAATTACATTTATATTTAGAACCTTTATATTATCTTTAAAACTTGTATATTGTTTTTTCATTTCATTCGTCTCGGGTTCGATTCGATTCTACTCGATAGACCGCAGGGCTTTCTGTGTAGAGTTTGTTCTCCCTGTGTTTCTTATGGGTACTTATGTGTTACTCCGGTGTCCTCCCAAAATCACATGCAGTCACATTACAAGAAGTTTAACATTATAAATGAAATCTGATCCGTCAGATTACCTGAACCCTCGTCCTCGTGTTAGTGCTGAACATTGTTTCATGAAATGTTTTCATGTACTGTGATGTAAATACAGTTACACATGATGTCTCTAATGAAGGAGAAAATCACCACGTGTGATTTAACATCACGTCTTTACCATCTTCACAGTCTTTCTGTATCAGCAGCTCGTTAGACTCACAGCTTTATTATAATTACGCTCTTTTCCTTATCGACGGGATCAATTCAGGATCGTAATAAATAATTCATGAGGTGTTGCTCGGACTGCAAGCCAACGAATATTCATTTATGCACATGAACAGGTTTAGAAGTGCTCGCTCAGCTCGTATTAGAAGTTATAATGAACAAAGCTGGAATAAAAACATTTATTTTCATTTGTGTTCAGTTAATTTCTTCTCAGGTTTGGCTGTGTTAAGTTGGTGATCTGGGATAATTTGTGCTGGCATTTCACCTCTTCATCCAGCTCATTATTAGTAGAGGATGTGGCGTTGCAATGATACCATTCCATGGAGCCCTTTTGACTAAGTAAAACCTGCTGTATCTGTCTCTTTTAGTTTTGCCGCTTTAGTCAGTTATGCCGGAGTCCCTTGCTGCACTATGTCAAATTCTGTTTATTACATATTTAAATATATATATTTTTAGCTACAACTGCTAATCTGGTCTGTTTTCTTTGAGGTATCATTAGCTTGTT
>JAOUQU010414869.1:0-11181 GCA_028566735.1 Ammoglanis amapaensis
GAAAACACTCAGCAGGTTTATTCTACACAGCGCACCCATTAAACATGAATTTCATCCTCAACCTCATACTGTCGATTTTAATGGTTGTTAATAATTTCTAACATCATCTAAATACAAGTTAAGGATCAAAGATCAGATTCATAGTCTGTTATGCTAAAATGCACATTTGAATTGAACTACATCAAAATTTGCAAACATTCAAATGACTATAACGCTCACACAGTGTTGTTCAGTGGAACAAAGCCTAATGTATATTCATATAATACACATTATATATCGAAGCCTAAACTAAGAAAACTGAGTCAAAAACGGTTTAAATTTAACGTTTGATGATGCTGAACTATAAATGTTGTTAACTGCCTTTATTCTGACATTGTTGGAGTAGCTAACATAACATGACAACCTTACATTACAAGAGTTAATTTGCATCATATCTACCAAAGTTCTCTAACATAATGTACAGTAGATGTGGAATAGCAGTCACATGTTACAACTGAGCACGTCTTTCCCCTTAGACCATGTGGAATGCGTTCCTAAATTCCCATCGGCAGTAATTATTTCTTCTTCTTTCGCTGCCTTATTGGGTGACCATTGTTTCCCAACGTTCACTCTTTTTATTGGGTAAATATATTTTTAACTTGCATAAATAAGGTCATGCTTTATGTAAGCGACAGGTCCATGTAATGAATCATAAGTGTAGGGTTGACTTTTCTTTCAAAGTACAAGAATGAACTTGAAGTCCAAATGAATGGCAAAGTGATGCAAAGTGAGTGATTAAATGAGTGAGTGCACGAACGAAAGTAAATGATTTATATAACCAATAGCAGGCTTCGTGAAGCAAAGCCAATCGAAACCAGGGTACTCTATCAAGAAAGCAATGGGGTCAAACATCCAATTATGAAAAGGCAATGGTATAGGGCTGGTCACAGAAGTCGCTGGGAATTGGGAAATTGATCCAAGGTTCCAAAGCTACAACGCAGAATGAAGACAGATGACCCATGTAGTAAATGTTTGAAGTGGTTTTACTGTATTCTAGCCAACCGCAGTCACAGCTTGTCCAAGTCCTCTGAGGACTTCATTAACTTTCGCCGCATATATAGTGGCATGTATTACAACACAGATCAGTGTACAAGACATTGATAGAAGCTTGTCCCTAACTTGTATTGATGTTCTGGATGGCACACATTACCGGTCTTTTAGAACATCTCAATTAAACCCATTTGAAGGTATTTTTTTCCTGATTAATATGTCACTCCCTTTTCAGCCAGAGACACAATTATTAGAACCCACAGTTAACGATTTGACAAAAGCTGACATCTCTTAATTGCAGAAAAAAGACTTTTTCACTTCAGCTACTTAGCGTAATTCAAAATAAATCAAGCTGCCAAAGTTAAACCCAGGGATCAGTACAGCCACTTATCCGGTTAATTACTTAGGGGAAAAAAAACAAATAATGTAAAGTAAGTACTGCTTAAACGGGGGCTAATACAAATCGGTCATTTGTGATAAAACAAATTGAGGCAATTCTTATTCTAGCCTTCAGTTACAATTATTTCAACTCACGAAAAAGGGTTTACGAGGGTAAAAACAATATGGGCATCTGTTAAAAGGGCCTCATTCAAGACAGTCTGCATAACAGTTAATGATGTTTGCTGAAGAGAGTTCTGAATATTGAACCGATTCAGTTCTGCATGCTTTCCATAAACTGTAGATACACCGCTGCGTCTTCGCTAAGCACAATGCTCATTGTACATGCCGCGCATGCTTTTCCGTAACAAATGCACCTAATGAGAAGATAAACATCTGACTGTCGAGTTTTAAAGCAATGAAAATAATACAATACATGAATTTTAAACAGATAAGCTCTGCTATCGGGTGATAATTGGCTATTTGGTTAGTTACTGAGATGTGTTTACTACAGGGTTAGTTTAGCTGGATCCTACAATCCACTTTGGTTTACTTACTCTGGAATCTCATTGTTCTGTTGGCTTGGGTATAGACAAGGAAAACAAGGAACATTTATATAAAACATACAGACAGACAGACAGATACAAACAGACAGAGATAGACAGAAAGGCGAAAAAGCCCAGACGAGTCTCAGACAGACGGGTAAATACATTGAGTTTTGGGATCAACCAGCCAATACTGCAGATATTAGATTTTAAAATGAAGAACATTTTAGCAGCAACGCAATCACCATCAACAATAACATATCAAAAACAATCCTGGGAGATTTTATATAACGTTTCTATATAATTCAATTTGTAGATGTTATTCATTTACATTAAGTTTTTATAAAGCATTATAATACAGATCGTGCATGATTATAAATTGGTTCTGTATATCTGATCTGGAAGTCTCTCAACTGCTCTCAATTCAATGATACATCAAGATTTTGGAAAGTCTCAAGTCAAGTCAACTTTATTTATATAGCGCTTTTTACAATAGACATTGTCTCAAAGCAACTTTACAAAATACAGGACCAACAGATACAGAAATCCCGATTGAGCAAGCCGAGGGCGACCGTGGCAAGGAAAAACTCATTGTTATGACCATCTTGTACTTTAGTGGATTTGGTGAGTATTTAATGTGTGGTAGGCACTCTAGTCTTTCTAAGAATCCGTCCATGCGGATCTCGCCCATCTACACATCGTCTTCCCTTAGGCTGGGATGGGGAGGATGGAATCTTCCAGCAAGATCATGTGACACTGGTTAAAAGAGCATCACCGAGTAATACTCCGGTTACCTAATTCCGACTCTTTTGAGTAGTTAATATGCCTTGAAGTGAGCATTTCGACCTATCAGGACCTTAGCTAGTCACTGTAGATATTAACTGTTGGTCATAATAATGTGACTCAGTGTGTACGCAGCGTGCTTATTTTTAATGGACGAAAGAAATCAGTTCAAGATTGAAGGGTTCTAAGATTGGACACAAAGATTTTTAATAGGCGCTCTATAAAAGGAGTGAAGTAGTAATGGCGTCCACTGTTTCACACCATAGATCAGTTTAATACCGCACAGGACAGCACGGGGAGCAGGTCGCTCCAGGCTTAATTGGAACCGGCCGGCTAATTACTGACACTCAGCAAAGACGAAAGAGACGATGGAATTAAAACCGGCAATTAGCCTACACAAAAATCAAGCCGAACTTTAAATGTGTCAGGTAATTTAGATTGTATTTAGAGCTCTCAGTGGTGGTGTGGCTACGGAGCAGCCCTAAGTGGACGGATGATCGTTTCTTACCTCTTGATAACTCCGTTGTGGTACTCGATGAATGTCCGACCGTCAAAAGCAATGGCCTCTGATTCGCCGGCTGCCTTCTCGAAGGTAACTGATAAAACATGCCAAGGAGAAGAGACAAGTCGAGGCACATCGCATTAATAGATAAAGACTGCAGGTCTCCTTGTTCGTTACAGAGAAGAGTGAGTAGTGTGTATTGTATTTTCATGCCTGTGTGGTTTAATAAAGGTCAAAGAGCAGCTTGGTGACACGATCTACATGTAATAAGTGAAACAAATTACTGCAAATGAAAGATTTATGATAAACATGTAAGTGAAGATTCCCATTATGATATTGAATATGCAAATGACTTCAATAACTATGAAATAAAAGCATTTTAAAATACGCAATATTGTTCTTTATTATAATAGGTTATACCCATCATCTTTACATGTGCAGCGTTGTGTACGTTATTTTAAGAAATTATTTAGTTACAGTAGTTATACTAGTTACTTCCCCTATAAAGTGAGGGCCAAACTTTGCCAATCTAGCAAAAGTGGCGCTTGAACCAGCAACTTGGTCCGTCTTTCTAATCCAATAAAGTAACAAAGAGATAAACTTACTAATGTTGGTGCAGTGAAGTAAGTGTTGGAATGAATCAGGACACTCACTATGTTGGCAGTGTGTACCGGTGAAGCCGTACGAACACACACACTCGAAGCTATCCAGCAACGGGTTGCACTCGCCGCCGTTCTCACACACAGTTTTTGAGCAGGGATGGTGTGTGTACATGGTTACATCACTGGAGTTCCGTGCGTTATCAGCCTTCAGGATTGATGTCCCCATCAAAATAATCTGCAGCCAAACGACACAATCAATACACCGATGGTAACCGATCTATCTCCAACAGAATTTTGCATTTACTCCACCTTTTCCCCTTCCAATTTTGCATAGTCAATCATCTGCTGGGGTAACATGCAATAGTGAGCGTAGGGTCAAACAGTCAACAAGTGTTCAGCACGTCTGAGAACTCCTGCAAGGCTGTTGGAAAACATTCCCACGTGTGTGTGTGTGTGTTACCTTCTGGATGGCTCCTTTAAATCCGTCTTTTATAGCTGCTGCTCTTGCTAGTTTATGGAAATTAGGAGCTCCACCCACATATAAGTTCTCCTTCAGGTTTAGATCCGTGTGCTGGTTCTGTAGAACAGAACATGTCAAATGAGAAACGACATCACACAGACAGATTATATAAATAACACCGTGTAGTCAAGCATCTTCCTATTAGAACCAACATCTTTATAATGTGTGTTGGACCATGTGCCCTGGTCCCTGAGCCTCCCTGACCCGGTCACTGGTTTACACTGTTCCTTATGTACACTACTATATACTGACGTTGTCTTCTAGTCCTCCCAATTTGGCCCTTGTCGAACCCACTAACAGGTGCCGTGCTTTCCCCGCTGTGCTTCAGAATTATTCCTCTGCATTTAAAACACACACTAGAGAGCAGCAGTGGTAAGCATACGTGCCCAGCACGGTAAACAGCCCTAGCCATGGCACCCGGGAAACAAGTAAGGGTTCGTTTCCTCGCTCAAAGAGCACTTCGTTCATGAACTGTTGACTCTCGTGATCAAACTGGCAACCTTCCGATCACAAGCTGGGTTCTATAACAACCAGGCCACGGCTGCCTCTCAATACATGAACATAATTTTATGTTCAAACTTTATGTTTATAGAGTTTGTGTTATTGAAATAAGGAAGATGGGAAATGCTTTAATAAATTGGTACAATGGACCCTTTTGTAAGGTTTAAATCCAAATCTTTAACCTTAAATCTATCTAAGGTTTAAATCCACTGTATAATAGATGTATGATGATGTCACAATTTGTATAACACATATACACAGGCGTATATCAGCTCCCCAAGCAACATTAAATACTTTTATTACTGCATGCGGTATTTTCTTTTTAACATAAGACTCTTGATTGTATGAATGTTAATAACTGATTTGATGAAAGGGAAACAAGATGGTAACAGAAAGGACGACAGTACGCACAATGTAGAGCCAGTTTGTTTTACGAAGCTTTTCCCAATACAACAATGTTTCTGCAGACAGACTGAGGCTTGAAAAGGTCTGGCTGTGAACTCCAAGCCCTGGCAGAGCTGTTTGGCTAAGCTGAATTGCCCATAAGAAACCCTGGCACATATCTGCCCTAGAAATGATACCACGTTCGTTCTTTCTCGTTAGTCACGAACAAAGTGAAGAAAGCACGCGGTACAAAATAAGGTTTAATACAGTGGCCTCGTGGTGAATGTTAAATCCACTAAGACTGTTGCAGATTACACAGACGGCATGATGATGAATTGCCAAGAAATTATGATGTGCTTAATGTAATAGGGACGCTCAATAACACTGTTAGTAATAGTTCTTGATAAATGAAGATGTTTTCTATCAGGAAATGTGAACGGCATGAAGGCATTAATACTAATGTTCTAAATTCGTCGAATAAGCCACATGATTGTATACTCATTTGTATGATATAGATGTTTATTGGACACCTGTTTTGGCAATCTAGCAATATTGTTGGAATAAAATGATTAAATTATTCATATTTCACTAGTCTGTGTTTATAAAAATATTGTATTATAAAGTGTATATATGCTTTTTATACTACTTTCTCATGTGTACATATACAAATATAAATAAAATGCATACACATTATATAAAATGTTTGGGTTTTTATAATTATTACTTCAGTATTTAATGCTTATTTGCATCTTGGTTCTAAATGAAATGCAAATTCATTCCTCATCTGTACAAATTGCAGAACTGACAGTGAACAGTCTAAGTCTAAGTCTAATAGAGCTGTGCTTTATACCAGGAAGCCTGTTCATTGCGTTTAATCAGGGTTGACACATGATGGGCACGATAACAAACTAGGGATGTAACGATACACGATGCGACTCAAGATTCTTTATCTGAATAATGAATGGCTTTTTATTTCTGAGGGAGGTACAAACTATGCAAAACAATTCTGAAAACATGCCGAACTTGGCAACCGCTCGTATAGCGCAATGTGACTTCGACCAGGCCAGGTGTACAGCGGCGGTAAATATTATTCACTATAGATAGCAACTCGAATTTGAAATCAGTTATTAATTGTCTTGTGGAGCATGTTCATAAAGTCACTACATACATAAAGAAAAGGGATCTGGCAACCTCACAGGAACGTGTGTATGTACTGAACAGCTTATTGAGATTTTGAATACTCTTTTCACCACGGTCCTTTTTACACACTTGGCAATTGTTTCTCCACAATTAACCCAATCTGTGCCATGAAACACAAATTTACACACACAATCATGAACGCACACTAGGGGGCAGCAGCGAGCACACTTGTCCTACGCAATTGTCAGCAGGTCCACGGAACCATCTGATCACGAGCCCAATTCTCTAACCACAAGACCATTCTGGGAGATGATGTACCGCTGATGGTGAAAACTGGCCTCCAGTGTGTTGGGTGGACTAACAAGCCAAAAGAAACACGATTGGTGGGCCGAGTGCGGAGGAAGCGTGCGATTGGCTGTGATAAACTAGGAGCACGATGCCTGTGTATAAGGTCGGATTTCATTCGAAATGTGGTCCAATTATAACAGAAATCTGGAACGGACGCTTGCTACATCGCAACTTGTGTTTCTTTCGACTGTAATGGAGTTTGTTACTATGCCATCTCTCGGAGGAGAGAAAAACAAACGGCGGTGTGGAACAAAGTTAAGCTTTTAACAACACGCCCCCTCGCTCAGTCTTTCACACCACCTCCTCCTCATCTCTCTCTCTCTCTCTCTCTTGCTCTGCTATTTAACTGTCTCCCTCCACTGTGAAGATGCTTAATAGCCCTCCTACGCCAAACTAATGAAGGGGTTTCATTGTCGTCGCAAGGCTATTGAAATAATGGTGGTCAAACGATAACTCACACCCTTGCCGCCCCCACACCAGCTGGCTTGAGGTGAGCGCCAATCGAGTATGCATATACCCCCCCCCCACACACACACACACACAAAAAAAAATACACACACACCATCCCTTATATTCCAACATATGGAATGGACCGAGAGCAAAGCCTTGCCGCCAATCGGCTTGGTTCTGTCTCGTCATAAATGAACATGAGATGGACTGCAGGTTACGTGATGGGGCTGCGGACGGATGAGTGAACAGGGGTTCTGTAATTACCTTACGGGATTTCTTACATCCAGACGGCGCGCAACAAAGCACAGGGACAGGAGAGGAAGAAAAATAACGTTACCAGAAAAGCAAATGTCAGTACTAATAAGACATAGCAAACATAAGCTATAGGAATTAATCGCAAAGAAATGCTCACGAAGTGCGACTGGCATCATGCAAGGCATACGAAGCTAAAGCTGGACCAGAAATAAAAAAATAAAAAAAAACACATTCAATACATATCAGGACGAGTATAAAATTCCGAAACTGATTTGCACTGGTGCACCCACACACTGTTTTTATTTGCTTTGTGTCAGTTTGGTTCGAGTCGATGAAGCAGAGGAGAGTTCTGCGAGAAAATATTTCTCTTGGGTTTTTACCTTCTATAACCGGCTTCTTCTTTACTCTTTGGCCTATTTTTAACTCCTCATCCTCTCGGTTTATTAACTTTTCTGTCTCTGCTAGCACGACCGAGCACAATTATCATGTGTGGGATGGTTAATAATAAAAAAATATGATTCCAGTACACAATTACCCACAAAACTGGCCTCTAAATCTAATCATGGATCTGTAGTCTGGGTCAGGAAACTTTTGTATAATTGGGAAAACAGACAAAAAAATCATACAAAACAATTTCATTTGGACGTGCGCAGCTCGTTTAGTGTCGGGTGTGGTTTTTAGAGCGAGAACTCGAACCTGAGCGGCTGTAACGGGCGGCACGGTCGTTAGCACTGTCGCCTCACAGCGATCCCGGGTTCAATTCTCGGTTAAAGCTATTCAGAGCTTTCCGTGTACAGTTTGAATGTTCTCCTTATGTCTGGGTGGGTTTCGCTTTGGGTTTCCTCCCACAGTCCAAAGACATATAGTCAAATTAATCAGAGATTGGAACAAAACTGCTTCATTGAACCCCAGACCTTTGAAATATCATATTACCACACTTTGGTTACAAAGTGTTCTTGAGTACAGGACCTGGACAGTCAGTACAAACAAGTATCAACACAGGACCAGAGAGAACATACCAACTTTACAACAGAAAGGACCTGGGAAAGCGAACATATGACTTTTACTATTACTATTATTATTAATATAGGTCATTATTATTATAATAGTCAAGGTTGCTAAGTGGTTAGCGCTGGTGCCTTACAGCAAGGGTTCCATTCCCGAGTAAGACTTTCTGGGAGGTCTTTGTGTATTCCCTCTCTGTAGGGGTTTATTCTCTGTTCTTCGGTTTCTTTCCACAGTCTAAAGACATGCAGCGAGGTTAATCGGAGATACTATAATCGTCCGGTATTGGCGACCGGTTCAGGCGTTTAGTGTATTCGCCCTGTGTGTGTGTCTCACCACGGACCCTAAATAAGCGTAAGCGCTGATATAACTAGATAATAGACACATTATTTTTTTTAATTGCATCTAGTGCGCGAGTAAGTTCATATCCTAGTATCCATGTGAATAATGCCAAAAGGACATCACCACAAACATGCTCCATGCACAAACATTACATACCAGAATAATAAGAGCGTTGTAAATCACATTATATACATTTACCAAACACTATAAAAGCTCAGCGAGCATGAGTGGGTGCACAATTGCTCACAAATCGTGCAGAACCACACATCAAAAGAAATGCACATCCAAGGCGTGCTGCACTAAATAAACATGCGATGCAAACCCGACTGTACGTCATCAAGCAACGCACAATACACACATAGTCGTACACATTAGTCGACACTTGGCCTCCGATTACTCCGAGAAATATAATTAATATATAACATTTGGTAAACTGGAGGCAAAGGTTGTCTGTTACCGGTCACCATGTGAATATGAAGTCCTCTTACCGGAGACTCTCCTCTGCCGGTGTCTTTGCCGTTTATGTTGATTTCTCCTTTGCGGTTCGCTCGCTCCAGGTTCACAGTGTTCCACACGTGCAGCTTAAGCTTCTCCTTGCTCCTGTTTTGCGAAATATAAGAACCGGTCAACAATAGTGATCAGAATGACGACAGTGATCATAATGACGACTGCATAATATGCTGATGTTATTGAAGAATAAATCATGATATTAGAGATGTGTGGATGGAATATACAGCAAATATTAACACTTTTACTGTAATAGGAAAAACAACCTGAGGAAAAAGAAAAAGGAGCGAGAGGTTCGACTCGGCCTACCTAATGATAGCTGGTCCCTTGCCAAGGTCGTATCGGAACTCCAGGATGCCGTCATTCAGCGCAAGTGAAATGAAATCACCCTTGCCATCTGTCTTCTGCCCGTTGTAGAAAATCACGCCGTTTGAGTCATTAGCCATCAGGACAATCGTCATGCTGACCTTTTGTCTGAGGATAAATCATAGGATTACCTCATCGGAGGTCATGACGGGGTAATGAATGGAAACACATTAAAGACTTTTGTATCGTCTTAAAGCGTCTTAAAGTTTACCTCAGTTAAATAAGATACGACACAGATTTAAACATATTTTTAATTTGACTCCAGTAATAAAATGTTTTTCGATTCTAGAATGTTCTAGGTGTCTCGGGGTTCGAGTCCCAGGAGCTCTGTGTGTGGAGTTTGCATGTCCTCCTAGTGTCCGCGTAGGTTTATTCCACATTCTACGGTTCCCTCCTACAGTCCAAAAAAACATGCAGGTAAGGCAAATTAAAGAGTCCATGAGTGTGTTTGATGTGACTCGTGTTGAAGCTTGTGAAGAATGACCGTTATGTTTCCTGTCATGGATCGGACCCGATCATGAGTTTAAAACATGATGTTAAAATGCTCGGTATATAAATAAATAAATAATAATCTGGATGAGGAGGCTTTGGTCTTTATTTTACACCCTATACAAGGCACGTCAATAATGCTTATTGCTATATTAACTCCGACGGGGGTTATTTTCACGCCTTAACGGTTCAAAATGTCCCAAATTTTCTGGAAACTGGTTTTACAATCCTGGATCGTAAAGTGATTTAACAGAAACTCGTTCTCGAGGTGCCACCGGTCTGACGATTACCTGAGATCATGTCCGTAAGTGTGGAGACCGTTTAACTCCAGGTAGGAATCACCACTGAAGAATGGAATGTAAGCTCCTCTTTTGTCTGATACTGTAAAAGAAAGAAAATCGTCTTAATTATCGAACAATTTCTTGAATGTTCCAATATTTAAACAGAAATTGCTCACAGAAGCAATTATGAAGAACATAAAGTCTAAACTTTATTCATCATAACGGGAGATAAATACATTTTACCCTGAAGCAAGCAAAGCTGTTTATTTTAAATGTCAGTGCATAACATCATCGTTTACCCTTTAGAGAGTCAACAAAAGTATGTGAACACACGTCTTTCGAGTCCGACTGACGATCCTTTGAGACCCTAATCCAATCCGGGTCAGTTTCAATTTGACCCAAGGCACACAGAAACACCCCGGATGCTGCACATACGCACATTAACAGACACTCTACCCACGATGCACTGGGTTCACGATATGATTTTACCCTCGAAATTATAGCACATCTTCCTTAGTGCTTAGTGATTAACACTGTCACCTCACAGCAAGAAGTTCCGGGTTCGATTCCCGGGTAGGGCAATCTGAGGCTATGCTGATTTCCTCCCACAGTTCAAAGACATGCAGTTAAGTTATTTAGGGTTACCGAAATTGTGCTGTGTAAGTGTGTGTGTGTGTGTGTGTGTGTGTGTGTGTGTGTGTGTGTGTGTGTGTTGGATTTTCATTTACTCACATACACAATTATTCATTACTTA
>JAOUQU010414880.1:0-11181 GCA_028566735.1 Ammoglanis amapaensis
TATGGTTCAGTGGTGGAAGGGGGCATGAGGGGAGGATTTGAGGGGGGTTTGATGAGGGTATAAGTGGGGTTGTGGGGGGCTTGATGAGGATTTAAAGTGGGTTTAAGGACGTTATCAGAGGGATTTTAGGGGGGTTTGAGGAGGGTATAAAGGGGCGTTTAAGGAGAGGTTTTTAATAAGCTTTCACTACCCCCTGCTGGTGATTCTTTGTATTTAACACACTGCACAGGTCTCCTGATCTCTCGTTTATCTATCAATTTTTTTTTGTCGTTTTTTTTTAGATGCTCCGGTCCAAAAGTCGGGCCCCTCGTACTCTGGAGGGCCCCGAATTCAGAGGCAGGAGCAGGTGATTCATCTGTCCCCGAAAAAAAGCAGCCAGGTAACAACGAGCTGTGTCTGGAATTTAAATCTCCGATAAATCTGTAATAATCTGTAAAGATCTTACGCCCTGTTCTGCGGGTTCTGTCTCCCCATACAGTCGGACACCCCGTACTCTCACTCCAGCAGCAACACGCTGTCCAGCACGGCGTCCAGTGGTGCCCACAGCGATGACAAGTGGTACGACATGGGCACCGGAGGCACGGGAGACGCCGCTGACTCCGAGCCCAACGGCCTGGGTGGAGGAGGCTACCTTCAGGGCTCCTCGGCCGACAGCGGCATCGATGCCGCCACCTACGGGCCCGGCCACGCCGGTGCCGGCTCCTTGCTCGCCCCGGCCACCGCAGCGACCAGAGAGAGGGGCTCGTCGCCCTGGCACGGCCCACCCGAAAGCTCCAGGAGGGTGCTGGAGAGGTCACCGCCCGCCTCGGAGTCCAGCGTGACTCCCGCCGAGCCTCCGACAACACGGAGTCCCCCGACACACTTACTCATGAGGGACAGCAGCTCGTACAGCCTCAGTGACCTGACCTCGCACTCCAGGTTACACACACACACACACACACAAACACACACCTTGTGGAAGGTTTGAGGAGGGCCTAACGGGGGGTTTAAGAAAGCATTTAGGAAGGTATCGGGAGCCATTGAGGAGGGATTAAGGAAGGATTGAGGAGGGTTTTGAGAGATTGAGGAGGGTTTAGAGAGATTGAGGAGCGTTTAGGGAGGGATTGAGGAGGGTTTAAGGAGGGATTGATGAGGGTTTAAAGAGGGATTGAGGAGGGTTTTGAGAGATTGAGGAGGATTTAAGGAGGGATTGAGGAGGGTTTAGGGAGGGATTGAGGAGGGTTTAAGGAGGGATTGAGGAGGGTTTAAGGAAGGATTGAGGAGGATTTAAGGAGGGATTGATGAGGGTTTAAAGAGGGATTGAGGAGGGTTTAAAGAGGTTGAGGGGGGTTTAAGGAAGGGGTGAGGAGGGTTTAGAGAGATTGAAGAGGGTTTGAGGAGGGTTTAGATGTTTTATGGAGGGACTGGGGAGGGTTTAAGGAGAGGCTGAGGAGGGTTTAGAGAGATTGAGGAAGGTTTAGAGGTTTTATGGAGGGATTAAAGAGGGTTTAAGGAAGTGGTGAGGAAGGTTTGGAGGGTTTAAGGAAGGATTGAGGATGGTTTAGAGAGATTGAAAAGGGTTTGAAGAGGGTTTAGATGTTTTCTGGAGGGACTGAGGAGGATTTAGAGGGTTTAAGGAGAATTTGAAGGGATTGGGTTTGATTTTAAATTAAAATCCAAATCCAAAAAGTATAACACCGTCACACACCTGAAACAATTGTTTTCTGGGCTTATGAAACTTCACCTATAAAATAGAGCGACGAGACTATTAAACATTTAATAAACTAGGAAACATTTTCATTTCATTTCAAATCCATAATTTCATCCTTTATTGGTCTGTAACTCTTTGCCACACAGCTCTCGACACTCGGGCAGCACGGCCGTCCACGGCTCCAGCCACAACTCCCCCAGAGACGAGTCTCCTTCAGCCACCTCGCCGTCCTCCTCCTCCTCCCAGAGTTCGGTCTCTCCCGGACCCAAGAGCTTCTACCCTCGGCAGGGAGCCACCAGCAAGTACCTGATCGGCTGGAGGAAGCCCGGGAGCACCATCAACTCCGTGGACTTCGGAGACGCACGCAAGTAAGCAGCCGATCCTCGTCAGAGGATCACATCACGTTACCTCGATTTGAAACGTGACCGTGGTATACAAACACGGAGGATCATGGGAGATTATAACCCCGTCTTGTCTGAATTTATTTCTTGTGATGTAAGTGGATTAATCCAGTGCTCGGTTTATGTATCTAATGTTGTGTATTACAAAAGTTAACCCAACCCAAGAAACACAAAGGCTCTCTCGCTATTGGAAATATTTAATTATTCAATAATTATACAAGTGCGTTTAATTTCATCTTGATGCCTTAGTGTTAGTATTAGTTCTTTATTTAATTGTATTTTTAAAGCACTAAAGTCTGGTTTCTACTGTTGGCCCCTTTGAGCACGACCATTTATTCTCAGTTGCTTAGTAGTTAGCTGTAAAATAGTTTTCTTTTGGACTTTATTTGCAAAGTTTTCTCGTTTATTTTTACTGTTAATAATCATAGTAATAATAATAATAATTATTTGTAATCATAATCTCGTATTGACACTGCAGACTTTTTGTTAAATGGTTACATTTTTCTAGCATAAATACATGCTAATGTTAAAATGCTAATCTCGCTATTGCTAACGTCGCTAAGCTCCGTTCGGTACCGGTATGACTGATTTATGGATCACGATCGCCACCTTGTGGTAAAAAGTTAGTATGACAAAGCTTCGAAAATAGAATAAAGAAAGGAATGAATGTTTTAATTGGATTGAAATTGATTTATTAATAGATTGTTTGATAATTAAATCGAGAATTGGATTCTAAAAGCAAAGCTAGTGTGTGCAAGATATTTATAGCAGGTATAAAATAGAGACCTTCTCCAAACCTCAAGAGTCCAACAGTGTCGAAGTGAATGTCATTACCGTTCACTTCGACTATATATTGTTCAATATAATAAAAGGAAAAGTTAAAAATATTCATAACAAGTACAAAATGTGATCAGTGGGTCAAAATATTGCACGTGTTTTATAATGAGGGTGTATTTCAGTTTACTTGTAATACTCAATATTTTTTATAACAAGTCTGTATTTGTTTTCTTTCCTCTCTATAAGGAGGCCGCAGGGCGAGGGAGCAGACGGGGTTCCGTCTCAGAACCGACCCTCTCTGAGAGACCTGCACTCTCCTCAGGCTCTGGGTAAATCTACCCCCGAGGACGACATGAAGAAACTCATCACCCTGGGAAGTCCTCCTGCCATCCACTACGAGGACAAGGTCTGTTTCACCTGGTGATTAATACTTTACATCAATACTAGACGATGTCGTCGCCTTGACAACATCGTTCTTCTCTTATAGTTCTGTGTCAGAGGACACTAGAGGGCATTGAGTTTCTCAGGGTTCAGTCACATTAGTTTATTATTTGGTCTTATTCACGCGTCGTTGTTGTAGATTTTAGTCGATTAATATTGAATGACCAATGATTTTAAATGTCTTTTGCTCAGTTATGTGAGTAGTTGATGTGAGTAGTTCTGGGTTTATGTGAGTAGTTCTTATTGTTTATGTGAGTAGTTCTTATTGTTTATGTGAGTAGTTCTTATTGTTTATGTGAGTAGTTCTCGGGGTTTATGTGAGTAGTTCTCGGGGTTTATGTGAGTAGTTCTCGGGGTTTATGTGAGTAGTTCTGGGTTTATGTAAAGTTGATGTGAGTAGTACTTTGTACAATATTAGTTCTTTTCAACAAGCGCCCTCTAGTGGTTTGCAGCTGTTACAATATGGTTTCTATTCATTAAGTTAGTTGTTTTCTTCGTTATCTCTCTCAGCCTCTGCCGCCGTCGGGCTCCGGTGCCTCGGGTTCCAGTCGGCGCTCTCTTCAGCGCACCCTATCAGACGAGAGCATTTACCGCGGGCAGCGTTTGCCCTCTCTGGGGGACTCGGCACTGGAACAGGCCCTGGCCAACGATGTTCTCTTCAGCTGCTCCACTCTGCCCCGCTCCCCGACCACCAGGGGGGCACCGCTGCGTCGCCCGTCTTACAAACTAGGCATCAAAATGCACGGTGAGTAAATCGATCAAACCTACAGAGGTACAGGAGAGGGGTACAGGTGGAGGTACAGGAGGGGGGTGTAGGTCCCGGCGGCAGGTCACATGACATGTTTGTGTAGAAGTAGCGGGACTCGTGGAGTCAGCTGACATGCGTGGTGTTTTCTCATTGGCCGTGGGTCAGGTGATCTCTACGCGTCTGACACCTCTCTAGCAGAACTGCACGAGCGTCAGCGGTTACCGTCTCCGGATCCGGGTCTCATGCCTCTGCCGGACACAGACCGCGGGCTGGACTGGCGCCACCTGCTGGACGCCGCCAGTGCCTTCGAGGGTGAAGGACGACCCCCACGCAGTAAGTGTGTGTGTGTGTGTGTGTGTGTTTATTTATGATTCATTTGTGTTAATGTATGATTATCCATTTGTGTGTGTATTTGTGTTTTATTTGTGTTTATGTATCTGTGTGTGTGTTTATCTGTCTATGTATGTTTTTTTGTGTGTGTATATGTACGTATGTGTTTGTGTATAATTATGTTTTATTTGTGTTTATGTATGTGTGATTGTGTGTATGTGTGTGTGTGTGTTTGAGTATACTTATGTTTTATTTGTTTGTATGTTTATGCATGTGCGTGTTTGTGTTATGTGTGTGTGTGTGTGTGTGTGTGTGTGTGTGGGCAGCTCACTTCTGCCCTCTAGTGTGTGTAAATGTATCTGCCCGGGAGGAAATGAGGCGGTTTAATAAGATGTGGGTTTCCTGTTCCAGTTCAGAGAGGGTTCATGTTCAGTTCTCAGGATGTCGGTCATCGGGCCGAGAGTTCAGTGACCTCACAGCCGCTGGAGCTGCAGGCGGCACCTCACACCCGACTCTCACCCAGGTGGGTTTAGATCACATCTCACTACCTTGTTCTGATGAGACTGATTATTACCATCAATATGATTAATATCATTACTGTGTTTATTATTACTATTATTTTCAATATAATTATTATTCTATTTATTATTATTATTGTACCTATTATTGTGCTTATTGTTGTTATTATTATTATTGTGCTTAATATCATTGTTACACTTATTATTATTATTGTACTTTTTGCACTTATTATTATTATTGTGTTTATTATTTTTTATTGTACTTTATTGTACTTTTATTGTATTATTATTATTAATATTGTACTTATTTTTTGTATTATTTTTGTGTTTATTATTTATTTTATTATTATTGTACATATTATTATTATGCTTATTATTATTGTACTTATTGTTGTACTTATTTTTATTATTATTTTGTTTATTATTATAATTTTTACTTATTATTATTATTATTAATATTGTGTTTGTTTATTATTATTGTACTTATTTATATAATTACTATTGTGTTTATTATTAATTTTATTATTATTGTACATGTTATTATTATTATTATTGTTGTAGTTATTATGATTGTTCTTGTGCTTATTATTATTGTTGTTGTTATTGTTGTTGTTGTGGATGCTGAGTGCTTGTTTGTGCTTGTTGTTTACAGTGAGGGGCCCGGAGGCTTCGGGAAGGTTTCTCAGCTCGAGACTCTGGTCAAGATGCTGCAGGAGGATTTAAAGAAGGTAACGATATTTATAAAAGCTTTCATATTTAATATAAACCAGAGAAAAGAGAGAGAACCAGCACAGCAACAGAAAATCTATAATAAATATAAATAATAAATATAAGTTTATTTTGAATTCTTTTGTGTCTCTGGTCAGGAGCGAGAGGAGAAGCTGAAGCTTCAGGCTCAGATCAAACGTCTGTGGGAGGAGAACCAGCGGCTCCAGGAGGAGGCGCAGAACTCGGCTGCCAAACTTAAGAAGTTTACAGAGTGGGTCTTTAACACCATCGACCTGAACTGAGGGGGTGCCGGAAAGGGGGTCGCACCACGCCCCCCCCGGGCTCATCGTGCACCCCCCATGCCCATCACGCCCATCACCTGGGACCCACTAACGTTCCTTCCCGTCCCCCCGACTGCCTCGCCCCCCCTGACTGCCTCGTTTCGCGGGACCAAGAACTTTTTTGGAAGGGGGGGTCTTTTTGTTTTTCCTTGTTTTGAAAGCTTTTCTGAGTTTGTGACGTATTGCTGGCTCGCTGTGCTTTCGGAGTTTTCGGAGTCTTTACCCCAAATCAACTCCTCCTCCTCCCCCCCTCACCCACCCATACACACACACACCCTTTTAATTATCAGGGACCAGTCGGGCGGGGTATTTGGGGTTGGGGGGGTATTAGGGGTGTAGAGTCTTCGATGCTCGATGCAGCAGCACAATCACACAGTCGTTACGCGGCGGATTACAGAGGAATTTTATCTCTGTGGTTTTCCTTTGTTTGTTTGTTTTGTTCGTTTTTCAAAAGCAATAGCAGGAAAATCGAAGCCGACGGACTCGACACGACTCAACACGACTCGACACCTAAAAGCAATCAGGAGGCCCTCGGTACTGAAGAGACTCTCCGGGAGAATGATGCCATCTGAAGACTTTTTTAAGGGGAAGAACTCTTAATTTATTATCATTTTTCTGTGTATTATAAATAAATTAGTTGCTCTATGCATTATAGTACATCGGTGTTTATTTTGCCGGCAGCGGTCGCTCATTATTTCGGTGTTTATTTGATTTGATCTTGATTCCCGAGTTTCTTGTGCGCTTGTGGTTTTGGCTCGTCGTTGTTTTAGTGCCATCTAGTGGTGAACTGCGATCGCTGCGCGGCCGCTTGCTAACTTGATTTGTCTTTTGTTTCTTCCCGCGGGCGGAATTAGGCGATGGCGATTGGTGTCAGAACGGTCAGTTCAGGAGCCCGAGTGTCCGGCGCGAGTCCGGACGATTATATTTGACCTCGTGCAGGGTCGCGGTCAGCGTACGTGACATCAGAGTCTCTTAGCTGGTCACCCAGAGCAATCGCGGTTGTCCGAAGCCATCCGCAGCTTAGTGCATGTATAGGATGTCTATAGCGCTCTCGATACGACATGAGACTCCTGTTCATGCACCACCACAACAATGCAAGGCTGCTCCTGATGGACCCCTGAGCGATGCCCTCCGCTTTTTTTAACATCGCTCAGGCTGTTTACTGTAACGGTCCTGCGCGTCGTCTCATCCACGCGAGTTCGTGATTCATGCTTCAGTTTTAAACTGTCTAATTATCTGTTATAAATATAATTTAGTTTCGGTACCAAATTCCGAATCCGTCTGTAACCTGGGACGTTCTTGCTCGCTAAACTTTACACCGTCTGTATTACACGGCGTCGTACAGAATCATTTAAATACTAAAATTGTGTGGGCGCGCGTGTGTGCGAGTCTGTACCCTGCAACAGACTGGCGACCTGTTCAGGTGTTTAGTGTATTCGCTCAGTGTGTGTCCCACTGTGAACCTAAATAAGATTAAGTGCCGATAACACTAAATGATGGATGTATAGACCAGCATATAAAGATATATATATATATATATATAATATAATATAATATATATATATATAAGGGGTTAAAGGCTTCGCTCTGGGGTCTCATCGCTGCTCTTGTTAGAACTAAGCCGGTCGTGGGTTCGATAACATCATTACATTAAGGACATTAGCACGTTCCCCTGTGTGCAGGGTCAGGTCCTGATGTGATTTGTTCACCCCTGTGTAAACCCCCCACCCCCATTTTATATCGTGGGTCGTCTCCCCTGATGGTTCGGAGCGGCTCCGGAGACGCGGGACCGACCGGGGACGCCCGGATCGGCCGGCTGGCCATCGATTCGCCGGAGCTAGTGTGTGGGTGTCTGTGATGTGGACGTGTTCACTTCCCATCCACGGACAGAACGAATGACCTTTACGGAGCGTGTGAAGGTCGGGCCCCTGCGTATCGTCTCTGATATTGAAGGTGTCGGAGGTCGGCTTGTGGATATGTTCCACCGTACCGTGGTTATTTGATTATGATGATGACAGCGCGGGGCCGAACGCTACGAGTGCATCGTGTGTTGTGATGTTTTATTACGTTCACATGAACCGCTGCGGATCGTTTTGTTCGAAATGGATTCGGGCCTCAGCAGTTGAGAGTTTAAGGGCCTCGTCTTACGGGCCCATTCGAGGCAACTCAGTGGTGGTTGTGATTGGGGCTTGAACCAGCAACCTTC
Organism: Ammoglanis amapaensis; assembly: GCA_028566735.1. Taxonomy (NCBI): domain Eukaryota; kingdom Metazoa; phylum Chordata; class Actinopteri; order Siluriformes; family Trichomycteridae; genus Ammoglanis; species Ammoglanis amapaensis. The sequence goes on from JAOUQU010414880.1 coordinate 8,161, forward strand.
TGATTATCAATCCAGCATCTTCACCATTGATCCGTTTCGATTACTAGTCCAGAACCATCTTAAAGTTGAAGGAGAACCAACTAGTTAACTATGAAAGGCGCCATCTAGTGGGCACAGTTGATGATAATTGACCACTGTGTTTGTGTGTGTGTGTGTGTGTGTGTGTGTCTGCTGGGTGGGATCATTGATAATAATATAGGTGAGTTGTGCGAGGACCCTGTTTAGCAGACTTGGGTGTCTGTGGAGAAATACTGGATAGAAGGAAGTTTACAGAAAACAAAACCAACACAATTTATTAAGGATGTAACGATACTTTTTACCCACAATGCATTATGATTGCGTGAGGATCTCTCGGCTCGAGTCGAAATAAAACCAGCATAACTCGAGTTGAATCGTGAAAATTCGACGGATTGAGAGTCGATTCTGTTTTAGGAATCATTACAGGAGCTTCGAATCTTTTATGCTACCAGCAGCCGAATGAAGCCGGTACCCGCTGTACCCCCTCGTGGAACCACACGCTGATGAGCACGACTATAGAGGGCGCTCTGAATAGTTTTGGGTTAGAATCCGTCGTCATACACGGTGGATAGGATCTGATCCTCCGGCGACACGATGTGACGTCACGTTATTATGTTTACGGCCTGCCGCGGTGACGCTTCGGCATCTATAGAGGGCGCTCAATCTGACATAAATAAATAGAGATGTATTGGTACTGCCCTGATCCCACCCCCCCTTCCAATCTCGATCGAGCATCTATTAGAACAGCCGTTTGTGTTTTATATACATCAGAGTTATTTACGTATTGTTGCCGAAGAGCACACTCTGGTGCCACCTTGTGGTGATAAGTCAAAAGCGCTCAAATTAGACTCTTTAAAAGTAATCGTCTCTGTTTATTCGTCCTGTCTGTGTATAGGATCGCGTCCCAGGAGACCTCGTTATCACAGCAGTGAGATGAAATGGTTGATCGAAACCCTTCTTATATACCGACGCTATGCTAGCGGCGTTAGCATCGTGCCATTCAAATCAATGAGACGAAGTGGCACAAGCGCCGGCGTCTGGAATAACGTCCGGTGAGCTGTGCAGGTCTCCTAGTGCAATGTTTTTGGTGGGGGAGGGGAGGCGGGCGGATGGATGGACCGTGGGAGGAAAACCGGAGACGAGGAGAACATGCAAATGTAAAACTAGATGACGCATGGATTCAGATTCAGGTTTATACAGTCCACAGAACGATCATGTGCCTGATGGATGAATGAATGGTTTTGATTAATTTCGTTATGATGTCGGTGGTTCGGCAGGTCGGCGGTTCGGTGGTTCGGCGGGTCGGTGGATCGGCGGGCCTGTGGTTCCGCGGGTCGGCGGGTCGGTGGTTCGGCGGGTCGGTGGTTTCTTGCTTGTATCTGACGAATTAAAAGAATTCTGAACCATTTTGCCGCCGCGGTTCCGTCGCTGCGTGTCGAAGGTTCGAGTGTTTTATATCAGCGCAGGAACGGCTGCTCATCAAGGGCTCCCCTTAGTGGAAGGGAATAAAGACGGCGGAGATTTATTTCTTTTTTTAATCCCTCGTTCATGTCCAGTGTATCTTTAGATGTACCGGCATGTGGCCGAAAGTATGTGGACACCCTTCCTAAACACGGCAACCAAAACGGTACCAGGAAAAAACAACAATTACGCTTGTGTTTGTTTATTAAAATTTTACCGTCATGTTTTATACTCGTGTGTGTGTGTGCGTGTGTGTATGCGGGCGTGTGTGTGTGTGTATGCGGGCGTGTGTGTGTGTATGCGGGCGTGTGTGTATGCAGGCGTGTGTGTATGCGGGCGTGTGTGTATGCGTGTGTATGTGTGTGTGCGTGCGTGCGTGCGTGCGTGCGTGCGTGCGTGCGTGTGCGTGTATATGCGTGTGCGTGTGCGTGCGTGCGTGTATGCATGCGTATGCGTGTATGCGTGCGTGAACAAACCCCCCCCCCCCTTACATTTACAATAAGCAGACACCATCATCTAGTTGCTTGAATCCTATCTAAGGTCTGGTTGGGACACGCACCGTGACAGATACACTAAACACCTGAACGGGTCTCCGGGCTGTTGCAGTGTACAGAGACGAATGCACACGCGGTAACTTAAATTCAGTATCTCTGACTAAACTGACTGCGTGTCTTTGGACGCTGGGAGGAAACCGGAAACCACACGAACGGAGAGAAAATACAAACTCTGCACAGGAAGTGTAGAGGGCCTTTCTTCAGGGGCCCGACAGTGGTTAGGGATGTCTCTGTGTAAGCAAGAAGGTCCCGGGTTCGATTCCCACGTTGAACCGGACCGGGTTACTTCTGCTTGATGTTTGCATGTTCTCCTCCTGGTGGTTAGAGTACTATATTAGTAATCAGAATGTCACTGGTTGGAGTCCCGACTCTGCCTGGTTGCTGCGGTTGGGCCCTCGAACGAGGTCCCTTGAACCTTTTTGTTTCATTTTGGATACATGGTGAGTGTTTACTTCCGGGAGTGCCGGTTTCCTCACACAGTCCAACGACTAGAAAGTCGTATTAGTCAGCGATATAAAAGTGTTTCCTTAAAGACTTGAACTGATGAATCTGATGAATGTAACTCAAGTGTGTAAATTTATTCTAATAAATAAATAATAAACTAAACAAACCACGGACCCACGTAGACACGCCCACGTCGTTTATACGTATTAACGAAGGGTTTGAGATGGAGTGTGCACATACTTATGGTCATATTTGTATATAATTCTCACCGTATTACTGTAATTTACAGCTCATGTGATTAAATCTGTTAATAAATAAAGTCTATTATTGGAAGAACATGGAGGTCGGGTGTTTTTTTATTATTATTATTATTATTGTAATTATTATTGTAATCTTATTATTGTTATTATTATTATTATTATCAGATGAAAAGACCAACATCCTCAAACCTCTGGACGGATCACCTGACTCACGTTTGTGTATTTTTATTAAATAATTTATTCATTATTATTAATTTTTTTGGTGGATGTTATGTTCTCTTTAC
>JAOUQU010414891.1:0-11179 GCA_028566735.1 Ammoglanis amapaensis
TAGATACTTATATCCAATATATATTTCCACCACTTATCACAAATAAGTAACCACTTAATGCCACTTAGAATCCGCTGTGGTTCGTCAACTTGGTTCAGGATGAACAGTTATTCTGTTTTTCCAAAATAAAACAGAAATCATTTTTGTGTTTACAAGAAATAATTTTCAAAAAATATTTGCTTGAAGAAAAAAGGATTAAGGACCGTTTTGTATTTGGCAGCAGGTGATGAAGGGCAATTTTTAGACCTTTCCCATCACTTATTATGACATATGACATATTATGATTATAACTTAAGTTAACTAGCTGGATGTGATGTATACATCCATCACATGTATACATACTTATACATAAAGCCTTTTACTGCTTTCCCTGTTTGCTAAGGATTGTTTTGTACCCGTTTGTTATTCATTTGTCCAGCTGATTCCCAGTACACCTTTACACACCAATAGAGAGCGTAAAGCTGGTCCATGTCCAGCATGTGTACAGTAAGGAATCACCCCACAAAGACCCGAGAAATACAACATGGATGCGCCTGCCTAGGGAGGGCAGGTCTTCTGTCGTTATTGGCTGCCGACCTGAAGCGCGTCGCTAAGCAACCGCCCTCGTGCAGCATCAGCACCTGAGTGAGTCGAGTGCCGCATTAAGCCGTCGCGCTGGCTGTGACGTGCCCTGTTCTAATCATATATTCAGAGAGACAAAAACAGCTTAGAAGTCTCTGGATCCGAACCGAGGATGAGTGAGGCTATGATGATTGTTTTGAGGAAGATGGAAAAATAAACCCGCCCGTGACTGGACGAAGTCCGCATGGTGATGATGACGTAGCGCGCCGCTGGTTCCCACGTCCCGGATCCGGACAGGGACAGAAGTGGGCAGACTGCGGGACTCTGGAACTGCGGGCGTTCTTGACTGGAAACAACATTTAACCCGGCGAATCTGGGTTCTTTGTTTATTTTAGGAAATGATCGTATCCCGCTCGGATCAGAGGTGTGTTTTGGACCAGGAGTTAGTTTTGGACATCTATTGTGGTCGAGCATCTTTTGGTGTTTTGACTAGATGTGGACGAGACGACGACCGCGAGTTCGGGTACTGAAACAATCCGGGCAGGCAGAAGCAGGGGTGGGTGCACAGCTGGCCAGGTGTGTGCGCATTCCGCATCCGGGAGGCCCGAACATCTCCGCCGCGGCCTGCTGACGCCTCGCCTCGCTACCGCAATGCTGCACGGAGGAAGTGGCAGTGATGGGCGATGATGGACCGCCGGAGAACACTGCCAGGCTTCTCGAGCTTTTAGCACATAGAACCCGATTTATTTGACCTATTTAATTGTGCACGTGGGATTTGGGCTCGTTTGGGCTTTTGCATTAATGATGCAATTCGATGCGTTCCCATTTAAAAGTCACTTTCCACATGGTCCAGTTGCATAAGCTGTGATGTTCTATTCAAATCTTAATTCAGTTGTTTTGTTCAATGCACAAACTTGCACTGTAGATAGACGTTTCAAGTCATTTAACTAGAATGCACAGATTTGCTTGATTAACGTGCATTTTTATTGTAACCGAATCAAAATAAATGCAAGCATTTACATTTACAAGATTTTAATAATTAGAATTAACAAGTGAATGCATTTCCTTTGTAATATTAGTGTTTTAGCCAGGGAAAGAAATGAAATTCCTAATGCCCAGGCAAGATCTGGGATGTAAATTAAAATTTTCCATTAAAAAAAGATTAATGTATTCACATAAATTCATGCATACACATAGATTGTGTAAAAAAAGGTTGTGTTCTTGTTTTCTGAATTCAGTTTAGTTGTTTTTACTTTCTCCCTGGATGCATGCATTCACAGTTAAACAAACAGGCATATTCACTTAACATCTAGACGTCTGCTTACACATGATGTAAATTTTATAGATAGATATTTCTTTTTTTGTATATAGTATTAATATCTATTAAAAAACAATTGCCTGCATTTTGTAAGAGAGTATTGCGATACCTCCTGCCATGATTGCCCCAAAGCTTTGAATTTTTAAGTCACTTCCATTAGCAAAAACCTTTCACGGTTAGTGCAGCTGACGTCTGTTGTTTCTTCGCTGTGTTGTAAACACATACTTCAAAAATGAGCTGGCTGGCTTTAAAGCAAGCATCGGTCTACCAATTATTCCAGGACTTGGACGAGTTCTTCCACTCTGGATTTACACTTTCACATTCAACCCCCTACCTAGTTCATAACGGCATAAATTAGATTTTGACGTGTCCGGTTTAAATCACGCCATAAACTATCGTTTCTAGATGCCCACGGTCACTTAGACATCAATTTCTTGTAACAAGCGTCTACTGAGAGAAACAATGCCTTCTCCATCAGACACAAGCAGCGCTGGGTCACTTTCAGGATCTCGGGCTTTTTCAGGGAGTCGAAGGAGTGCTTCAGCCAGGGCAAGGGCAAGTGCGAGAGTACTCCTTTACCTAGGAGTATGTCAACTCGCCCTCGGAGTCATGGTGTTGGCCTTTAGCTTCAGTAGCCTCATGCTGAGCTCCTCAGCACGAGTCCGCCAGTCCTGTCCCTTGTGGGCTGGCTTTTTTGTAAGTATCTATATTTAATACATCTTGCTTTATCTATGTCACTCACTTCCTGTATGTTTGTTTTTAATGTACTTCATGCACACAGCAATTAGCAGACAATTTATCCAATTTGACTTACAAATATGAACGTGATTTTAAGCAAATGTGGGTTAAGGGTCTTGCTCAGGGGCCAAACATAGGAAGCAGTTAAACTGGCCCAGTATTCATTAATCTATTAAAAACATACTGTTAATGGCAAATAGTAATGCAGTATTTTAATCATAGCGAATATTATTTAGAAAGACTTTATACTTAGTTTTACACTGAACTATGAATCAAAAATTAACCTTACATAGTAAAAACTGTATTTGTAGCAAAATAACCGTACTTATTATATTTCAACAATTCAATTTGTTTTATTTAATGCATAGAATGTTATGAACTGTGTTCAAACTCCGACATTGAACGGAATTATCTTTTCAACTAAATACTACCAGATAAAAAACTGATCAACATATCGGGCCCACTAGCTAATCACTGGCTAGGTCCATCTCTTCACATTCTACCCCAGAGCAGCAGTACCACAGTATGTAATCGGGGTGAGTAGATAAACGCAGGTTCATCTTTGTTAGTACATTGTACTGACATAAAGTAACACAAATCACGACTTGTGTCACTTTCCTACCTGAATTTAGAGACTGACGGATAGAAGGTGAAACTGGTTAGCCAGCTAGCTCGCTTTCTGTTACAGTTGTAAAGAAACTTGACAATAATAAACTTGTAAAGCGCTTGCTATTGTATGGGTATAACATCAGGGCCATTGCATTGACCAGAAGCAGATAGAGTTCAGAATAGGACTACTGGAGAACCTTCGGAACCTTTGCCAGTCTGGCTGTACAATATGTTCTTGCCTGCCAGTGTCAGGGGTAAAGCAAGTATCAAGTCTTTGACAAACACATGTTTAGCCTATATACACACATCTCTAGTCATGTTTATATGTGGGTTTCTGTGTGAATGACTTTAGTTGCATCATATTATATGTACTACTCAAACACATTATAAACTAACATCTAAATTAGAAAACACAACAGTGATTATACAGTGTTGTTTTAGGTATTGTGTGGTGTTTTATTCTTCTAACTTTGCTTTTAAATGTATAGGTGGTTTTAAATTCTTGTTCCCTCCTCACCTTCTGTGTGATGTTCTGGTCTTCTGTCGTGGGCGCAATTGTGCATTCTGCTTTATGATTCCAAGCAGGGAATCAGAACTCTGGTTTCTACCCACACCCCAAAACCATTCATCCAAGGGACAGTGTAGCCTATTGGCAAGAGCTTTGGGCTGTAAACCCAAAGGTTGGGGGTTCAAATCCCGGCTCTGCTACACAGCCACTGCTGGGTCCTTGAGCAAGGAGCACTTGAGCCCTTAACCCTGTCTACTCCAGGGGGGCCTGGCTGACCCTGCACTCAGACCCTGACTTCCAGACAAGTTGGGATATACGAAGAGAAACATTTTGTTGTACTGTACATCTGTATATGTGTAATGACAAATAAAATGTTCATAAAAGAACAAATACTTTGCAAATGCAATTATTTAATAACCTCACAACACAAGAGACGATCGCTGATAGAGTGATCCCTGATTCATTTAGTCTTCCTTTTTAATGTTTACTACTGCACATGTGTGCACAAACCATTTTAAACTCTCACATACTGATGTTGCACATTTAAAAACGTAGAATCATTCAAGCCGTCGTCACTTCTTGCATGCCGTTTCATGAGGAAACATAGTTTGGGAGATCAGACAGACTTATCTCTGATTTCAACTGGTGATACCGTCTACATGGGTGTGAGTCTGTGTGCTTGACTGACCTGCCTGCAGTCTGTCTGCTTCAGAAAATGTACGGAACATCACGAAGTAAAGAAACGACCTGATGGAAACCATGCTCGTGAGCATCTTAAGTCCTGGATCAAACACCAATCAAATCAGCACAACAACCACTTCAAAGAGGAGTGGAAGCTAGCATGGCGGCAAAAAGGATCCAGCTTCATGCTAATCGCAATGCGGTGAGATGCATCACGAGACCGGAGAACATTAACTGTTGCCAGTAAGCCTTTGACTAGCCCGAGGCGCTTCTGGCTTCAATTCCCGTTTACACGTGTCAAACCTAGCACAGCTCCGGACTGTGAAATGTTAGCGGGAAAAATCAAAAAAACAAAATTTAGAAGCTTCAAGGTGTTTATTTTCAAATGAGAGGAACAATTTTTGATCATTTTGCTAATTTCCTAATATAAAGGAACTTGTTTTTATTCGTGACTGTATGGATTTATTCAGTTGTGTGACTCTTGGGCACTTGGGAAATGATCGGCGCCTGCGAGGATGTTCCTACGTATCGCTGCTGATGATTCAGCACTTGACTCTTTGTATGCATATATATGACTTTAATAAAATGTACTAATAAAGTCGTTCAATATATAATACTGAAATCTTCGTCTTATACTGGTGTGTAAACAATTGTTTTTCACAGTTTACATTATTTGTCATTGGGGTGGCAGCACAGAGTTCATGGAGTTATTTTTTAGGCGTTGAATAGAGGTGCAAATCTCTCAGTGTCTTTTCAAATTGAAATTTTATTTGTCATTACACATATACAGATGTACAGGATCAAAGCGCAGGGTCAGCAATGTACGGCGCCCCTGGAGCAGACAGGGTTGAGGGTCTTGCACAAGGACCCAGCAGTGTAGCGGAGTGTAGCAGAGCCTGGATTTGAACCCCCAACCTTTGGGTTCAACTCCTTCTGATTATTCTAATTTAATGGTCTACACATTTTGCTTGAATTATGCGATTATCAAAATGAAGAGATGAAAGTACAACGTAAACAAAAAAAAAACAATAGTTTGATATTCCTATCTGTATCATTTATTTGCACAATGTTAGATTTATACCAAGAATAGGATCGTGCACTACAATTGTGCCAGTATTGGGTTAGCTTTGCTGCCAAGCTTATTCTTAAATTTAAAAAAAATCTATCAAAAAACAAATAATTCAAAATATGTTACAATAATTCAAATAACAAAATATATAATTGTATTTATAATAGAATATAAAAGTAAACATAAGAAGAATGAAGAACTGGTAGGCTTGCAAATGCAGTACTGAAATGAGACGCTCACATTTTTGGCTCCAGTGTCTGCACCAGAGTAAATAAATAAAGATTTTGATACAGTCCACTAACTACCAAATATGCAACTATGTTTACTTCTGCAGCCTTCAAAAATGAATACAACCTTGTCGTATTGCTGACTCTGAGGCATCTAGGATGGACCATCACAGAATGGCTAAACATTCAATATTTAACTTCATTAATTATAACACCATACATCATTGAAGCAGAATGACTGACAACATTCATTTATAATTTATAAGGGTTTTAATTCAGTGCAAAAATGAAGAAAAGTCTCATAAAAGCTGTTAGTCAAACAAATGATGTTGAACCAAATACTGACAATATCTTCTACCATGAAAGTAGAAATTATTATAATACTAAACTAAATAACTTATCAGTAATAAGGTAACAGTACTTTCCCACTCATCCATGTAGAACACAAGTTTTAAAAAAGTATTTGCCATATGGATTTTATGAACAGGACATGTTGAATATATGGTGGTCATTTACAGCTGTGTGAGCTACAGGCCCACAGGAAGACCTGAACGGCCATCACATCATCATCATCATCATAATCATCATCATCATCATCACCACCATCATCAGCACCATCCTGCGGGCCCTACTTCCCCTTGCCATTGTTGACATTTTGTCTCTAGTTCACATTAAACTGTTCCTCCGATGGGCCTCAAGACTCGAGGGGTCACTCTCATTTAAATAGGGTTCACCCCCCCTCCCCAACCCCCCACTGTTCCATTCCTCTTCTAACCCCGTTAGTGAAAAATTCCTCTGAAGAGTCTTTTTCCTTCCCATTTGGAGTGAGGTTCAAATGAGGACCCTAGAGACACTCACCCGGGCTACTGCCCAAAAAAAAAATCTCAGATCACAGTTCCAAAGTTCAAGAAGATTACTATAGTCTGTTTTGTTTTATAAATGAATATACATAATACTTATTAAAGTTGCTTTTATGATTAAAATAAACAACTCCAATTTAGGATGTCGATACGATATGGGAAAGTCCAAATTAAACCAAATTCACTTATTTTTCTTTGATTGCAGGCCTTGCAGACCCTGAGATATTTCATCTTTGGTCTGTCATAGAATGAGCTGAGTCAGCACCCTTGGTAAAGGTCAGTTAAACTTCTGGGATGGTGTCAATAATGCTGAAAGTACTTTGACTTCCTAGAGCAACATCTGCTGCCTTCAAGACTTTATGTTGTTCAAAGACATCCAGCATCACAAAACTACTTGCACAAATTGCACAGACATAACTGAGGAAGAAGATGGTAACATTGCTGGCCTGGCTTGCCTGCAGTCCTGACCAGGGCAGTTATCTAGAAGAAATTACATATACCGTATACATGCTTTGATGACAATAGCCAAAGATGATAAGGGAATAAAGTCGAGAATGCAGACTAGGTTATATCAGATTGCATGATGGAACCCAGTGTTTATTAGGAAGTTTAATGCACTGGACTCACTGCAATCAGAAGATCAAGCTGGTTCAAGCCCTACCAGGTTGATGCTAGTGGGTCCTAAAGCAAGGCCTGTAACCTTCGATTGTTTTAGTTGCTTTAAATTAAATAAATTGTCTCCTTAGTGCCAAAAATAAATGTAAATATATATAAGATGGATCACCGGGCAAACACGAATTAAGATGCAATAGAGCAAGAAGACGTTCCACATCAGTAATAAAGCACCTGAGCAGGGATGAAGAGTAACCCTAGAGTTTTAATTACAGCTTTCCATCCCGCAGGACGATCAAAGAACTCGCAAAGCTTCACGGTGAGTCAAGTGAGTCACTACGTCTCAACAGGGCAAACCAAGAAAGGGTCGTGAAAATGGAACACATCCTCCAACTGCGTCAGTATACAAACACACACAAAAAAATCCCCACCCTGCTATCGAACCAGCTCCAGACACATACCTGAGTCACTGTGCAAAGTCTGCCCAGTAAAACCAGACAGTTTTTAATCTGGAAGCTGTTTTTTGAGTTTTTTTTTATACCCCTGCTTGAAATCGTCGCTTTCGGATGTCATCGCTTAATTACACCCTGCCAGAACGGCACAGACGAGCTAGTGTGACAAGACCGAATTACACCCCCCCCCCCTATTCAAACAGAGCCTGGTCGAATCTGATCTGTCTGCTCCGCGTCTAAACTCCCGAGCGGAACCTGGGCGCTCGCCAAGTCAGGACGAGACTCATCTAGACTTCCACGCGAGCTACTGGAGCGACCAGATCCCTGACAGATTGAATAAACCCTGAATCTACGACGCTGCCTTCCATCCGTGCCAGGAGTCGCGCGCGCCGTAGACGTGTAGACGTATCGAGTCTCAGGAAATCAGGGACGCCAATTTCCTCCCAGAGTAATGTTAGAATGTAGAAACTGGGAGTCCTGGAGGCTCTCCGGATCTTCCAGTGCTGGGATTCCCCAGATCACACGTATCCTCGTCTTGATGTGTGGAGGTACATCGTGGCCTAGTGATAGAGGAGTAAAGCAAGTAGCACTGGGTAAATCTCTGGGTCCCAATGCACTCCATGAGGATCAGGGTTGGGTCTGGGTTTTTTTTCTCTCAAGATAAACTTTTGTAATTTGGAGGGAGTTTTTCTTTCCTACAGTTGGCTTGCTCAGCGTGTTTTTCTTTTTTGGTTTGTTGGTCCCTGATTCAGTAAATATGAACTGTGTCCATTCTAAAAAGCACCATATAAATAAACATGACTTGTTTTTCCAATGTTCCATGGTTCTTGAGTCAATGACTCACTCTGGGTTTTTCCAATTTTCCCATAATTAATCCTCGCCTAGCTGCTTCTATATGATCGACATTATCTTGTAACCATTGCTATAAACAAAAGCAAATAAATTTAATTGCCTTATTTATTTTATCTTCATCGCTTATGCTAATCAGGGTCGCTGAAGGCAGTGGGGAGCTCTCAAAAAGTGTAAGGGACACAAAAACACTTAAAACATGGCACATGACCCGGTATATATGCAGGCAGTATTTCTTTGGTTTGTGAGAGGAAACAGGAGCACCCGGAGGAAACCCCCATGGACACTGAAACACAATGGACAATGGACACAATGGTCTTAAATATTTATTTTTTAAGGTAATCTGCTATTATATTTTTTTTTATTTAAGAGGATCTTATTAATCAAATGTTTGCATGGAGATATATGTAAAGCAAGGCAAAGCTTATTTGTATAGCACCTTTCATACACAGTGGAAATTCAAAGTTCTCCATATAGGAAAAATCATTTAAAAACATTATAATATATATATAGAAGTATTAAAATAGTTACATTATCCTAATGCAATCATTTAAAAAATTTATGAGATTACATTACAAATAAAAGCTTTAAAGGTTTAAAACAAAAAACAACTAAATAAAGCAACTAGTAAAAGTAAATACAAAAATTTATAGTAGTAGTTGTAAAGTCACAGCTTATTTATTATCATTTGTATTATATTGATTATGTTGAATTTGACGTGATGTAGCATTTTAGTAATGGCTAACTTGCCAAAAAATATATAAAGTCTATAAAATTAAATAACTTGGTAGGTTTCAGCTAGATGAGCCTGTAAGTGCTTCTAATACATTCAAAATATATTTAAATCCTGCTCAGATCCACATTCTCACATAAATGGGAATAAGGGGCCTGGTGGTTACAGAACTGGGTGTGTGATCGGGAAGGTTGCTGGTTCAATTCAGAGAGTCAACAGGTCAAGACTGAATAGCCGGGTGATGTGGCTAGGCCTACACACCGCATTGGGCATGTGTGCTCACTGTTGCCCCTAGTGTGTGTTCACTAGCCTGTGTAAATGTGTGCTTCACTGCACAAACTGGGTTAAATGAGGATGATGAAGTCCTACGTGTGTGAAAAGCACAACAGTAAAAAGAGTATAAAACAAATAAATAAATACACAGAGCCCATCAAAAACTCACACAGTCATCGAAATGACCTGGATCCACCATTTGGTAAGCGTGGAACCCTGGAGCCAATCCATTTGTTTACTAATGTTTGTTGTTTACTTTAATGATCTGATTTAACAAACAGAAGCTTTATCAAATCTAGCTGGTGATGTTTTATTATTGCTGATTATAATAAAATAACTCTGGTAGAATCCATTTAAATAAAGTTTCTAGCGTTCAGGATTTTTTGTGTCCAACCCCCAACCTGACAGCATCTTAAATACAATAATCCCATCACCACACTCTAAATCACTACCGAATCCTTCAAAAGAAACTCAACCTAACTCAAAAAATGTTCTTTTGGGGTTAATAATTAAGAAAGGAGAGAGCTAGTAAACTAAAAAAAAGACGTATAATGTGAGTGTTCGACCTCTAACCGAAGGGTTCAGGTGTTACATCTGAGGTAGTCATTAGATGTCATCACTCCTTCATTGAGCGCCCATCCACCATCATTAAACACTGCAAAAAAAGAAAAGGGCTTTTCTTTTTCTCATACCTGTAGCTGTAGCAGCTGCTGGACATTCAAGAGTGTTAAAGAGTAGTAGTAGGATTTTAAGAATGGATCCCGGCTTTGTATCGAACTGAACGTTTCTGTATTCAGTGTTCATATAAGTTTAAATCAAATACAAAGCACAAATGTAATATCATCCACAACGTTCGAATTTCCACTTCACGTAGTTCCACTTTAACTTAATAACGGGTATTACAACGATTGGCAGTAAGAAAAACTAATCTTTTAAACCACCATGAAAGAATTTTCAAGCTTGAACTGGATATTTTAAGTCTTACCACATTATCTTAATCTCAGTTAAGAACATTGACTCAATTACACCTTATGACAAACCTTGAGTTTGTTTCTTTTGAGTGATTCAGAATTGGAAAAGGTTTTAAGATGCTTTTTTTTGCAGTGAGCAGACATATTGTTATTAGAATCATATTTTCCATTGTGTTGTTTTTAGGGTAGTGGGCTAAACTGTCATCTCATGTCAGAAAAAGCTTACTTTAGGCTTTCTTGCATTGGGGATACTAAATAAAGAACAATTGATTATTCATATTATATTATGAATCCATATGTTTACCAAACTTTATTTTGTGAAGTAATACCTTGCATCTCTTTTAAAACCACAGTACAGTACATAAAACTTCTTGTCTTTTGGGCAAACACAAAAAATATTGGCCAATAAGAACCAACCAAATTGTGCAAAGGTTAGATCAGCCGTGTTAATCTAATTGTTAAGAATCACACAGTGTTTAAAAGCAGGATCCAAAGATGTGGTTCTAATTTTTATGTTTACTTACCGTATTGGCCCGAGTATAAGCCGCACCCGAATCTAAGCTGCACCCTTAATTTCGAGAGGGATTCAGACAAGAAAATAAAAATTGAGAGAATAAAACTTGATCTAGTATTTTATTCTTTTTGGACTGGTGTGGTGGATACTGGGCTCAAAGCTCACGGCAATTGTCGCTAGATGGCGCAAGGCGTCGCTTCCAGA
>JAOUQU010414911.1:0-11178 GCA_028566735.1 Ammoglanis amapaensis
TTGAGCAAGACCCTTAACCCTGTCTGCTCCAGGGGCGCTGTACATTGGCTGACCCTGCACTCTGACCCCAACTTCCAAACAAAGTTGGGATATGCGAAAACCTGCAATTTCCCTTCGGGGATTAATAAAAGTATATAAAAAAAAAAAAAAATGAGAGAAAGAAAAAAGGACAGAGAGACAGAAAGAGGTGCAGAGAGAGAGAGAGTGAGAGAGAGAGAGAGAGAGAGAAGAAAAACACGCTACAGCCACGTATTGCAATACCTTCTGTAATGTGCCTAGGCATGTATTTAAAATTAGAGACAGTAAGAGAGCGAGAGAGAGACAGAAAAGGAGAGCGAGAGACGCCACTAGAAATTAAAAAAAGCAATTAAAATAGAATATGTGGCAACAATATGAGTCAGTTAGTAAAACGAATCGATTCAGTCGATTCCTCTGAGTCAGTCGCACCCTATTTAAAGCCGAATATAAATGAAATCACGAAACGTTTGGATGGAGAGCCGGGTTAATGTGTCCTCCCCGGAGACTTCGTGAGTGACGTACCTCAGACGAGGACGATCGGCGAGGAGCATGTGGAGGTAACGTTCTAATGAGTGTTCGTTCAGGGCACAGCGCAGCCAGGCCCGACCTCGGCCCGACTCGGACCAGATGTTCTTCAGACAGTAGAAACGCTGCAGCTCGTGCCGGTTCAGATGTTCCTTCACGTAGAACCAGAACGTCAAATCTGCCACAAGAAGAAATGTAGAGAACTACTGATGTCCAGGAACGCACCACCTCCGCCATGTTTATGTTCATATCATGTTTATAAATGTCACAAAATTACTGCGAGAGAAATTATTTCATAATTTAACAAACTGCAGGACTGTTAACTTCCTGCAAAACACCAAACACCCTCGTTCATACGGTCAGGAAAACACAAAAGTCATTTTAAAGATCCAATATTTGTGTTTACGTGTCAATATTTGTACTTATAAAGTTCCGAATGGATGTTTCATTGGCTGGGGGAAAGTGTTTGTTTGTTTGTTTGTTAGAATGATGGCAGTGGGACTTTTGTTTACCTGTAACCGTAACCGCTCGTCTCGTTCACGATCAAGATAAATCCGGTAAATCTTCTACTAATCTATCGGGTCTATAAGTTCTGTTAGAGGGTTGCCAGGTGATGCCCGTTACCGAGGACATTCTAAAACGCAAATCGGGTCGTTATTGTGTAATAACACAACGAAAGCTCGTCTTCCCACCCCAACAGACCGAGAGAAAACGAATACATTTCATTTAAACTTGTGTTTCTAGGAGCATTGAAACCTCCATATGCTTGGATTAGTAACAAAATAGATAATTAAAGACAAGCGTAAGAATCACAGATTAAAAATGTTAACATTTCAAACAGGTTCTAGTGATGATAAGACATTTATTCACGACCATTTGAAACGCTCACCACACGTTCCCAGTTAAGTTCTACTCTAGTCTCTGGTCGAACACAACACTGCATTATGCGGTATCATTCTTAGTCCTCGTGCTGCTTTTTAAAGCTCTAAACCACAGCAGGTGTGAAAAGTAAGCCTCAAGAATGGATCGTTTCTGCTTTCTCTCCTCACTTATGACATTTATTGCACACGCATCTGGTTTCAGGAGCTCTCTCGGCACCTGCTCTGAAGCCTGTGAAGCCTCGGCTTCCTCATCGGAGGAAAATTGACCTTTTTGCCATATTACTACCATCATCCCTTTATGACGAGATATACTTAACAGCTTTAACCACAACGGGGGAGCTAAGCTGAGCAAAATATGGAACGGTGCAGCTAAGAGAGAGATACTGTCCGGGGAGATACCGTCACAGAAATCTTACCATAAAGTCAAAACTGGCAAAAAAGAGGCTTTTTGGAGGCTCCTTAACACTTGAAATCAACACGTTAACACACGACACGGGGCGAGACGGTTGCCTGTCGGTACCCCGGCTTCCTCCCAGCAGGTAGGTGTGTGTGTGAGATTTCCTTAGGGAGCTCCGATTTCCATTCACAGTCCAAAAACTACTCGGCTCAATCCAGAATTCAGGTTCATAGGAGACACCGAATTTTCCTATGGGTGCATAAATGTCATAAGTGCATCGTAATGTCATTCCCAAGCCCGTGTAAATAAGGATGGTTGTATTAGGAAGGGCATCTGATGCCAAATTAATGATGTGGATCATTATCTGATGCAAAATAACTAAGGATTCACTGCCACAATTTAAAATCAAACTTAAAACTCATTTGTTTAAAGTTGCCTATGGTCTGTGATTGCGCTTGCACTGTTTTTTTAATATTGTTCTTATTTTAATTATGTTTCTTATTCTTGTTTTATTTTATTTTATCTCTTTGTGTTTTCTTTGTTTAAACTATGTAAGGTGACCTTGAGTGTCAAGAAAGGCGCCCTTAAATAAAATGTATTATTATTATTATTATTATTTAAAATAGAAAAATAATACAGCGTTTCAGTCAGCACATTCTTGAAATCGTGGATCTGTATCAGTTATAACTAGTTATAAACTGTAAGTTTTACATGCTTTTGGTGGAGAAAACATGAACTACACAGGAGCAAAGAGAGGCTATGTATGTGACGAATAAACTTTGATTTGATTTGGATTTGACCAATTGCGAGTACATGAAGTTCACTAGTTCAGCAGTTCTCTGATTTGACTGACAGCCAAGTCATAAAATGCTGAGACAGATCAGTTATTTTAGTTTTACAACTTTTAGGTAACTTAAGTTCAAATATTCTTTTCGGGTTTGAGGCTTCAGTGTTTAAAAGCCTGTGAGCTTATATGTCAGTGTGGGATGGTCTGGCTAAATCAGTAAGCATTATAACGATCCTCATGTGCGCATACTAAATCCTGTGTTGTGTTTCACCTAGCACAGAGAACATACTCAACCTCACAGAGAAATGAGTTATAATAAGAAGGGAAAACCCTGCTTTAAACAGTTTCACAACTCCACCAATCAGATCTCAGCTTACAAAACTAGTGAAGATGAACCGAGATGATGAAGCTGAAACGGTTTACAGACAAACAAAAACAAGCCACCTGGAAGGAAATGCGCTGTTTACTCTGTAAATCTCCGGCATTTAGACTGGATCAAAACACGGTTGTAATGTTTAGCAAACATCGCTTGCTAGCCAGGAACCACGGGTCGGTACCTAGCGACAACTTTTGCATAGTTGCTACGGTAACATGCTTCATGTTTGAGTAGTGTAAACAGTACGGCATGTTGTAGGAGGCATGTACTTACAGCCCATGTCTTTGCGAGTCTGTAGATGGGGGCGCTTTGTAGGCCAGAGACCACGGCCATCACAGCATGCAGGTTATTAACGTCACACAGTTTCTGTAGGAACACAACACTGACTATAAGCAGGAAAAACCTACGAAGCCAAAAAAAAAAAAAAAAAAAACTGCCACGCGCCTTCACCAAGTGGGTCGCTTATTGCTGAAACGGACAGAAAGAGTAGCAGAGGTGCAAGCAATGTCTGCCTTAGGCTAACATTCTGAAAAGCATTTTCATTAGTGCTGTCAAAATCAACACGTTATGCATTACAATTCATTTGAAATGATTAATACATTTACACAATATGAACGCAGCTGAGTGTTTAGTTTGGACCGTGGATTCCAATGATGAGTAAAATTAAGTTTTAGGCTTAAGATTTTTAATTTAAAAGTAAATGTTTCTGATCGTTTTATTGCTCTTTCACTTCTTTGTGTGATTTTATCTGCTCAAGTGAGAGTGCTCATGTGCGCGTGTGTGTAGTGTGCGAGTGTGTGCGTGTTCTGGAGATGTTTGGCTAAATCTAAAAAACAATAGGTGCGTCAAAAACCGTGCACTGACATTAGCGCACTGATCACTAACTTCTTAGTGCACACTTACTCGAGTATGTGTTGTCTCAAATGGAACACGATACCTCAAGGAAGTGACAAAACAACATTCGATCTCTGGTTTTCTAGCCCACTAAATTATCATCAATGTTAACATGAATTTTAATGCTATTATTTGCTTTGGTTTACTAGCTGAATAATTTTATTAACACTTCTTACATTTATACAAAGCAGTTGCTGCCGCTTCCGATTCGCTGATGGCCGCTGCTTACCTGTCGAAAATCCCGCCCCTCCGTTACGCAGGTAATATGGAGTTGGTTAATTGCGCGTTTAGATCATTTCACACTGACTTTTGAAGTAATCAGTCAATCTACTTTCAGTGCGCTGAGATTTATTGCTTTTCTCGGACACATTGAAACATCTTGCTCCATAAATACCCATCATCCTCTGCAACCACAGGATTATCGGTGTTTAAAATGAAACACATTAAACAAAAGTATCCATTTTACCACCTCTTAATCGTATTTAATAGGACAGACACTCAACACTAAATGTATATCAAATTACTAGCTTGCATGTCTTTGGTTTGTGCGAGAAAACATGCAAACTCCAAGACTTCTTGCTGTGAGATGACCGTGCTAACCACTAAGCCCCTGTACTACCCTTACATACTATTCCATTGAGTTTGTTTACAATGAAATTTGTCATTAATCGCAATTTAATATTGCAAATTGTGGATTTTTTTTTAACTGTTTGCCAGCCAACTTGTTGTTATGACTCCAGTGTGGGATATAAAAATGATTGTGGGCCGCTGCTGTACGTTAACTTGACTCACCTTGGCTGTTCTGATGTAATGGCTTAAAACTTCTGCTCTGATCTTCAGGGTTTGGGCATGAAGAATCTCCCGGACCACCCAGAAACTCACCTTGCACAATACACAACAAACAAAAGAGTTGCACCACTTTAATACCATCTGCAAACATATTAGGTGAAGTGCGAAATAGGGGTGCGAGAAACGGCTCTATAAATAATATCACAAGAATTAAGAAGAGTATTTTTGTGATGTTTTTGGCAATTTAATAAAATAACAATATTGTATTATGTATTCAAGAAAACACTGTTTGCAAATAAATAATGTTCAAAAATTCCCCTGTTGTGTTGTCACAATAAGGGAGTCCTCAGAGTGCTCAGGGTTCCTGATTTACAGAAAACAAGTGAACATTTTGGAGTGTTTAAGGATCAGTAGAGACCTAAGTACTCTCGGAAACGAAACAACACCCTTCCGATGCAAAGCCCAATTCTCTAGCCACTAGGCCACGACTGCCCCGAAACACACTGAAAGTTACAGTACTTATACTTAAGTACTCTTTCCTCTTCGGTCACTGAGATGCTGAAAAAGCGGTTTTAAGGTGCGAATGTAAAAGTTCCTTATGGGTGGAGAGAATCAACTCTGCTGCCAGAGCATTAAACATGATCCTGCGATACGTTCCCATCATTGATCTCCAAGCCCAGCTTTCCTGGACATGTGACCCTTCCACTGTCTGCTGTATCTATCTGAATGGATCGTCTCATCGTCCATCCTTTCCTCCTTCCTCAAACTGCATCTCGTGTTCTTTTGTACAAGGAGAAGCTCGTTTTACAGCGGAGCTGACTGCACACATCCATCATGACTCTGGTAATGGATTACTTCACTCACCATCTGCAAAAACATTATTTGGAATTGCTGAAGGGGAAGAGGAGGCATGCTCACGTTTCTCTCACGATCGCAGATGCAAGCTGGCTGTCCCATGCTCACATAAATCTTCTGAGCCAACTGCTAGTTCTCACTTGATCGCTGTTTAGTTCATCTACGCATGAGACTGTTACGACACGATGCTGACACGACTCATTTTTTGGTGGATACACCAACACACAAACAAAAACCAGAGGAAGAAAATAGGGAACAAAAGACAAAAAGATGTATGGAAGAAAGCAATGTCTGGAGACACAGCCAATAGACCTTATGCAAATATGCTCTGGAAAGAGATAGCCAGATGGGAGGCCTAATAAATAACATCTGTACCTGGACAATCTAAACAGTGTGAGAGTGATGTTCATACTGTATGTGTGTGCGCGCGCTTGAGGACGTCTGCACTCTCAAGTTGAGTGTTTAAAGAGAGACGAGGGGCTACTGAGGGACCACTGCAGCCGATATTAAACAAGGGCTCTGCAATAAAAAGGTTTTAGAGGGAGATTTATGAACACAGTTTTTCCTAGTGAAACGTTGTGCGACTACAAAAACACACAACTCCAAAGATGAAGCAATAGACCAGGAACTCTGGTCTTAAAACTTTGTTTCCTTCGTTTAGTTTGATCTTTTTTTTTCTGTGATACAGCCCAGCACGGTGCATTTCTTTGGCACAGAATGAAATATCTGGATTGGAGCTGAAACCTTGAGAGTTGTTACGACACCTGCAGGATGATGTCCGGCCTTGTGTAAGGCTGATTTGATATCACTTTTTAAAATGCTTTTTGATACTGGGATATGCTTCCAGTATCCCGCTGTTCCCGACTCTAAAAAATAGACAAAATGATTGGACAGTTCAGTCGAAACATTAGTATTAATTCACATTTGGACCTTGAAACGTCATCATTTATTCACAAAACCTGTTTCCATCTGTTTTATTCCCAAATTTCGAATAAGCATCAAGACTCTTCTCTGTACTCGCTCCCTAGTAATGGAACAAGCTTCTATTGTCTGTCAGAACTTCTGAGTCTCGTTCAGTCTTTAAAAAAAACAAACTCACATCTTTAACAAACACAAACTCACTCACTCATTTTCGTCACACACACACACAAGGTTTTTCAGATTTTGTATTTTAAATTATTTTCTTCTTAACGATAGTACAGAAATGTTTACAAGTATGAAAACACTGGATACGAGAGTCTGCCAAATGCCAAAATTGTAGATGTGCAACCGCCATTTCCTCTTTGAATCCTAAAAACCTACCAACCAACATACAACTGGCCCATTTTACGAAATTTCCATAAAAACCTCGGGTAGCAAAGACTTGAGCCTGAAACTGAATAAGGATTATAATAATGACTACGTCCTGAACATTTAGTGCAGATGTATGCACACCCACACCCCAACAAACTCTCGAGTGTTCATGCTCCTGTACAGAGACGCTCTGTCTGTGAGTAAAGCTTTACTATATACAGGTTTTCAAATAAACTACACAATCACTGTACTGGCAACTTAATAGCACATTTAAAACACACACAAACAGTTTTATTCACAATACTGTACCGTGTTCTGCTTTTGCCTTGACCTGACCATGTCACTGTTTACTGTAGAGCTGAGCTGCTGTGAACCTTGAGCATCAATTACCTCCTTTTCGCTTGAACTAAAAGTTCAATCTAATTGAACTTTGACCCGATTTGCTGCTGACCTTTACCAAATGCTGCCAGTGAAACCAGCTTTATATAGGAGGTAGTCGGAGATAAAGCACAGACATGAGAGGAAACGATTGACTTCAGCAATTCTGCTGTTTTTTATGCTACATACCCATTACACAATTACTCTTGTTATTTACAGACTTTATTAAAATATAAAGTGCATGACAAACTAAATGCATTATTATTATTACTTTAATCACATTTCCTTATATTCACGCCTCAGAATGTGGACAACTTCAAAGTTTTGTGATTGTTTTAAATAATGGCATACTTTTTAAAGTGCACCGGTCTATAGCAGGGCTTGAAAACAGATCACAAATAGCAATATATTGTATACATCGTTTTACACAATGCTGAAAATGACCATTGCTAATTACTCATTACACAAATTACACAGACAATTTTCTACCACCAATTTACATTGAATGTTTTTTGGACTGTAAAGAGAAACCGAAATACCCAGAATAAACCCACATAGACACTATGAGAGCACTGGAACAGCCTCACCGTGTAATCAAACACAAACTAAACCATGGAGGCATGAAAATAACCGTATTCGATACATTGATTCTGCACAGCATGCACAACTTACCATGGGAGAATGTGTAATACAGAGCTCAAACAGTGTGAAAGCAACGGGAACAATCATGTATGAAATTATTCTTTTTAAACGAATCATTCATCAAAATCGAATCAGGGCGCTGTGCCATTATCTATGAGAATAGATGCATTATACTGCTCACAAGATTTCTTTATGACGTCATGCATAAACAAGTCTATAAATGAGTTTATTAAAAATATTGAGTTGAATAAACTAATCAACTGTATTCAGATACATGAACCAATTCCTAGGAGCTTCCTAATTCTTGACTGGTTGTTGTCAAAGTAGCAGCTAGGTTTTAACCATAAAATCACAGATAACAAATGTTCTATAATGGTTATTATTTACTCTGTGGTTTAAAACAGTTAAATTAAGATCGAAGTTGGATTTTGGGAATATTCTGTAATAGTAATATATGACCTTCCAAAAGGAAAAACAAGTGAAAAAACATCCTGATGGAAGACACAAAAAAGCATGAAAAAAAGACATCTGATTCAGAATCTAGTGCACATCACCGGATCACTGCATCTTTTTAACAGGATAGTTTAAAAACTGGATCAGATAGAGTTGTGTTACCTGATTGAATCTTCGTGTGAAGGCCACAGCGTTCGGGGCAGAACTGTGCTTCTCTTTCTTGTTCCAGCCACAACTTGAAAGTTCCTACAAAAAAATAACAACAAGACTAAATCAAGTCAGCTGGCTTTTCCAATGTTCAACCCTTTTATGTATGAAGAAATACTGAAAAATAATCAGACTAAATTGTGATACTGAATTGTGCTTTTAATTAAATGTGATCCATAGTAATTCATGTGGTCATCATGTATTTGAATTTCACAGAGTGATGTTTTATATATGAAGAACAATACTGATGTTTAGGGGGAAAGGTTAAATATAAAGTTTTATTGTAAAAGAAAAGCTACAAAGTTTTAACACACACTGGACTGGCCGTGAAAAACAAAGGATTTGTATGTACAATCTGTTTAATATTTGTTAGCAAAGCAGCCATGTAAACGCTGTATAAAAGGGGACAAGACATTTGAAGTTAATGTAAAAGGCATCATGCATTTTTTTATTCGTCAGTACTATTCAGGCCAGAAAAGCTGATCTAGGTGCACAATCATAAGACTTTGTGATTCTTGTGAATAAACATAAACCTTAAAAAGTTTGTATTGTTTTATAATACTGTGTAAAAGGTATAATTTGGGGAAATATCACTACATGACATTATATCAACAGCCCTTAGCTCCATTATTAGAATCACATGCAGACCTGTAAATAAACTATTTATGATTACACAGAACTTCTGTGAAAAGAGCTTTAGAGAGAGAGAAACGATTATATGTTGCATTTGCTAGTCTGATGCTCAAAACTCACACACTAAATTAAAACTGAATCAAACTGCGTCTTTAAGACAGTAAATATTTTCTCCAGACCTGTAGATGGAGCCGTGGAAAAAAACAAGCAAGGTGTTGCACTATGGAAAATAATGACTGTCCCCAGAACGAATGAACAGGTTAATAAAAGATTCTCCTTTACCAGCATGTGAATGAAAAATAACTGCTTTTAACAAGAATTACGACAGAAAATCATCCAAACATTTGAAGGACTGAACAACTCGTACAGGAATCTGAGAGCAGTTTATAATCGGAACAAAATGTGGTCAACGGATGAAAGAACAAGAAAGTACTTAAACTAGACTTGGCACTTAGCTTTAAGAATGCTAATGAACTAATCCCATGAACTTTTTATTATGCACGTTTTTTCGTTTTTTTAATCACTAAATCAAATCAAACCAAGATTCAGTTGTCACGTACGCAATCATACATAGTACAACCGGCAGTGAAATTCTTTAATAAACAGCTCAGCCACGACATAATGAAAAAGCTTTACACCAACATTAAGATTAACTTTTAACTGATGCAGCTGAAACCTCTGCAGACTGATTGATGCAGACGAGGGGAAAATGGATGGATTAGAGGGTACGAAAGTTTGCATACAAAACACACTCAAATCAACACGGATCATTTTAGGACAAAACACATACCCAGAATGTACAAAACCACTTTGAATCGGTCTCTTTTTTATGGTCTCCCAGAGCTGTAAATGACAAAATATAACAAGCTCGAGTTGTTTAAGTTTGAATGTTAGGATTTATATCGACCAGTCAGGTGTCTATACAGATATAAACGTCTGAATCTGAGAGGGGTCGCCGAACAACAAAATCTTTAGAAAGTGTACTCATATATGATCTCACGAACAATTCCAAAACTAGCGTCCTGAGGTAGAAGAGGTAGTAGAAGATGCCAAAACAGATTTGGTACCCCAATGGTCTGCTGTGGAAAACCCGTAAACGTGTGTCAAAAGAAGTAGGAAGGAAAAAAGCTTAGCCTTAGTCACAGCCAAAACGAGGTAATAAGGAAAACTTGGAAATGTGTTTGGCCTGCTAAGATTTCCTCGAGAACTCAGCAACAACTCAATCCATCAGAAGGTCTCAAAGGAGTCTAGAGAAACATTGAAAAAGACTCTGAACGAATTCGGTTAGACAAATTTGCAAAAAGTCAAGGAAATCAAACATGAGACTATTATCTTTTCTCACTGCTGTATATATTCAGATGTCCTGCAGTTGTCGATAGTAAGACAGGTTGATGTGTTCCCCTACTGAGAGTTTAACACACACAGCTGCATTCTAATAATGACACCGACCACCAGATAGTCCCTGTGGCACGCTAACATCCCCCCCCCCCACACACACACAAACTCCCAACACGAGAGATCCGAATCCTGCCAACCTGGGCTGCAGCGTAGCAACATGCACACAAATACAGATGTGAAACGCCAGGGCCCACACACACCTACGCGTGGTTCTGACTCGGCTTGTGGCTTACAGTGGGTCCCCAGAGCCACGTTCAAGGCCAAACTAAATCAGTTACGATGCAAGGCTAAGATTTTCCAAAAAATGCATGTATTCAGAGCTAGTTCGAGCGGAACTGCAGCACAGGCAGTCAAGCGAACACCGCGGCCGGCGGGAGTGAAATGTAAAAGCAACAAAATGTAACAGCGCATGGCCTGTCCCGATCATCCCAGTTACTTAAGTGAATAGTGGTTCGGTTAAGGAAACGCAAATGGTCATAATGTTGCTGTGCCAAACACCAAATTCATTATCAAAGCATTGATTCATACAAACAAATCATTAGCCGAACGAATTAATTAGTGGTGGGACGATTAAAATTAAAAATTTTAATCGAGTTAATTACAGGGTCTGTAATTAATTAATCGCAAATTAATCGCAATTATTTTGCTACTA
>JAOUQU010414921.1:0-11178 GCA_028566735.1 Ammoglanis amapaensis
CAGCCCGACCCAGGAATCGAACCCGGGACTTCTTGCTGTGAGGCGACAGTGCTGAACCACTCAGCCACCGTGCCGCCCACATTAGAACCATGCCAGGAGCGTTCTGTAGTTCTGTAGTTCTGTAGTTTACACCTGGCTCTCTTTGCAAAAAGTTTAGCCCCCCCCCCCCCCCCGCCTTACCCCTCCCCAAATTAGGGACTGCTGGTCATGTCATCTTTCCACCTTTCGTTTTTATCCATCAACGATGAGGTTTTAGCAACACTTCATCCTTCTAGGGTCACGGTAGGACACACACTAGGCAAATGCACAAAACACCTAAACAGGTCGCCAGTCTGGTGCAAGGGCACAGAGTCAAAAACACACAGGGTAACTTTCAGTGCCTGCATGTCTTTGTACTGTGGGAGGAAACCAGTGTATCGAAGCCGGGTCTTCCAGCTATAAACCACCGCTGAGTTCACATTTGACAAGTAACCAGCATCCTCGATATTTAAGTTGAATTCGTTTATTTAAATTGTGTAGAGACGTTATTAAAGTAAATAACCACAGTCAGTGATATAAAGTGCACATGAAGCACTTTAGGATGTTTTAAAGGACAAGAACAAACACGTACGCAATACAAACAAACACATACGAGAATACAAAATATGTAAGTCGGCGTATTTGTTTGCGTAATAAAAATGTAAACAAACAAGACAACAGCACCAGCTGGTCGGTAAACACTTTCATTTTTGCACCATGACTCCGCACACGGGCCTCGTAGCCCCTTCGCAGCCTAACAAAGCGTCCGAGGACCGTGACGGATGCTTCCGAGAGCCTGTAAATACTTTCAATAGACGTAAATTAATAAATAAGTAAACAAGAAAGAGCGCGCGAGAGACACGGACACCGACAGAGAGGGCGAGACTCACTCAGCTCGTCCAGCGCAGCCATCTTGAAGTGACGTCACCGAGATCAGCCGGTGGCGTCACGTGACCTCGCTTGGTTCGTTGTCGTTCGAAAAGAAGTGGGTTTTTATTTTCTTACCTACCCGTTCATGGTCTCTAAAATTTGCCTTATCTGCATGTTTTTGGACTGTGGTACCAGGGAACTTGTAGCTGTCAGGCGACAGTGCTAACAGTGCAAATCTTGAACTGTTATCTGAAACACGCGAATTCATTTAATAACGAATCAAATAGTTACAAATTGTGCATAAATCTCTTAAAACTACACTTTTTTAATTCTATCTAGCCGTCCTCTGTATTTAGAAAAGCGAATGGCGCCGCCCACTTTCTGGACACGTGGATAAGCTCCGCCCCTCTCCGTCCCCACGCCTAGGTAAACCGGGAGAGCGCGCGCGGCTCGGTAAACAGAACCGTTTTCTTCCTGCGCATCAAACGTTACACCCCGTTACCCCCCGATACCCCCCGATACCCCGAGCATGAAAGTGCCACCCGGAGAGGTAGGTTCAATCGTGGGTGTTTTCTTTCTGTTACACTGCCGGATCTGCGGTGTTTGTTTTTATTGCTAGAATAATTAATATTTTCATAATTGTTTGTTCTCCGGATTGTTGTCCGGATGAACAAATCCGGGTATCGATCCGCATTTATATAGGATGCGTCTGATTACCGCCGCCGTTTTGCTCTCGGATCCCTCTAGGGGGCGCGATAGGAATTGCAGCACAACTGCGGTACTATAAAATACACACGAACGAGCAACAAAATGAACACAGACTTTCCAAAAACATTATATTTCTTATCATTCT
The DNA here is from genome assembly GCA_028566735.1 of Ammoglanis amapaensis. NCBI lineage: Eukaryota > Metazoa > Chordata > Actinopteri > Siluriformes > Trichomycteridae > Ammoglanis > Ammoglanis amapaensis. The sequence continues at coordinate 1,742 of JAOUQU010414921.1, forward strand.
CCGATCGTTTGCCCTTTAAAGTTATGAAAACATGTACAAATAACCGTATTAAAGCTGGGAACATAGTATTAAGCGACCAAACTGTATCAAAAGTATAGACAAATAAGTATAATAAAACAAAAACAAGTAAATATGTGTCTATACATTTACATTTTTAGCATTTAGCAGAGACGCTTTTATCCAAAGTGACTTCTCAGCTAAAATTAAACGTTCCCACTACTTTATATAACATTCTCTAAACGTTACACCGCCAATGGAACAATACAAAGACATTATTTAAAATAATTTTAGAATAAACCAACACAACATTCCTAAAACCCTGAATTAAATCGGGTTTAGGTTTAACGTTATTTAAACATAATATACCAAACAAATAAAATCAGAATGTTTTAATCATACTGTGGACTGTATATGGGAAAATAATACCATGTTTATGACAATCTGGACTTCTTACCATGCGACTGTAGATGTAGAAATTGTTTTATTGAAAGACGTTTCCTGATTTATTTGGCGCAGTTTTTTAGGACATGGTGTGACCCCTTGTGACCCTTCCCCTTCTTGATGGAGCGGGGCACCTTGTCAGTGGAATTGTGGCGCCTGGTCCTGGCTTACCTGCCCCTGACTGACCTGGGTCGCTGCTGCCTGGTGTGCCGTTCTTGGCGCGAGCTGGTGCTGAGCCTGGATGGCACCCGCTGGCGCCAACTGTGCCTTAATCTCCGGGAGTGGCGGAACCCCAACTGGCCGTGCCAGCCACACACGGTGCCAGTGTCCTGGCGTGAGGCGCTGCGCCAGCAAGTCCTGGCCAGCCGTGTGTGGACGCGGGGCGGCTCGGAGCCTCACCCATCTGCCTGTCTGCACCTCTTCCGGCGTCGAAAGGACCGCAGAGAGTGGCATGTGGCTGCCACGCCTGGGCATGGCCACGAGACGCTGCGGGGGGCACTAGCCGCTGCCGGGCCATACGACCGAGTTTTGCTGCTCCCGGGGATCTACGAGGAACAGGCCGAGGTGATCCTGAAGGTACCAGTGGAGATCGTGGGCGCCGGGAGGCTGGGCGACGTGACGCTGCTGGTGAGCTTCGATCAGCAGTGCCCGAGCATCAGGCTCTGCAATCTGGCCCTGATGCCAGCCTGGTTCACACCCGTTGTCTACAAGGTAAGGGTTTGAGTCTAGGGTGCAAAGTAACTAATTACATTTACTACAATAACAACGACAAAATTCACAATTGAATGTTGCTATGAATATGGTTGCTAGGTTACCGGTTTTCACGCAAAAGCCATATAAACACATAAAAAGTGCACAATCTGGCAACACTGTATATGTCAACAAAGCACACAACGGTGGTTCTATCATTTAAAAAGCATGCAAGTCATGTACGGGATACTTTTGATGATATTTTAAATCTAAATTTAGATTGTTAAATTAATTAGCAACAACTTATTAGACTAAATAATGTTTATAAAATGTTTTTTTCTATTCTATTTGAATTAAAAACTATTGTGAGACTATCCACTTGTCCTGTTTTTATTACACAGAGGAGACACAGCGCCCCCTTCTGTTAAAACAAGTACAGAGTAAATTTAACAGTTTCTTTTTACTTGTACTTATACTTCATAACAGTAATAGTACTTTTACTTGAGTACTGCAGGCTGAGCGGTGCAGCTCAACTACCACGACTACTCTCATCTTGTTCTTTCTTAGACCTCATCGGGTCACATCCAGCTAGACAACTGCAACTTGGAGGGCTGCCAGCTGCATGTTCGTGGGCCGGGTACCTGCCAGGCTCGCTTCTGCTCCTTCAGCCAGGGCAGCTCCGCCCACTTTTTGGGCGTGGCCATCAGCCTAGTGGATAGCTGTGAGTTCTCCGGCGGCGACTCTGCATCCATCACCGTGGAGGGCCCACCAGCCTCGGAACACAACTGGGCATGCAGACACTTGACCGCCCTGGCAAAGATGTTGCCGGTGTCCAGTACTGCCATGACCTCTAACTTAGATCCCAAGGACGATCTGAGAGCCACCCTAGGAGACGCCTTCTGTGAGGTGGACTGGGAGGGCAAGGGTGACTCCGTAGACGAGGGCACGGTAATCGAGGACGACGGCGTGGATATGTCCGGCGATTCTGAGGATGACGGACCACCGGAGCCAACTGCCGCTAATCTTTCCTATGAGCAGCATGGGCTAGCACACCTCTTGGATCCAGGGCCACCAGACTTGGGCTCCTTTCCAGTCTTGCTGAGTCTGAGCGCTGAGCTGCAGAGGGACCCCGAGGCACAGGAGCTGGCCACTTCCGTCCAGGGCTGCCTAATTCGTCGTTGCCTGCTGAGGGACGGAAAAGGTGGAGTCCATTTATGCAACCATGCCCAGGCCCGGCTGGAGGGCAACGAGTTCCAAAGACTTAATTACGCCGTGCGCTGCATCCAGTACGCCAAGGTATCTGTATGGCTTGGTAGACTTCTTTTCTGGCCCCCAAAATTAAAGGCAGGGTTGTACAAACAAGGTAGTGGTGCTCCCACTGGGCCACAGAGGTAATGCAGAGGATTTTTCACATTTGCACAGTTGACTTTTCCATTATAGATATAGTTCAGCAAATACGATTTAAAGATTACTTTGTATTGCCAGCGAAAACATTGACTAATCGTATTGTCATCTTATCAGAGGAATTAGAAAAAATTCCAATGAGTGTGGTGTACTTAGTTTAAAAAAAGTCGTAAATGCTAATATTGTATATAAATAGCTCTTTAAGAAGTATCTTTAGCATTGGATGTCGTTCTTCTGTGGGCACTGCCCCCAAATTAGAATTGTGGTCATTTACAAATAGACTTATTGTTAGATGTCGTAGAATCACAGTTATTTCCAACACAGTTGTAGCTTTATTACAATACCCCACCCCCTTTTTCTGCTAGATGGTGATGCTGCACAACGAGGTGAGCTGTTGCCGAGCATCGGGCATTTTTCTGCGACTCTCTGCCCAGGGCCTCATCGCCGAGAACAACATCTATTCGAATGGCGAGGCGGGACTGGACATACGCAAGGGAGCTAACCCTGTCATCCTGGTAACTGATCACTAGTCTTCGACCTGCTGTGGCTCTGACGGCTGTGCCTCCAACATCCTAATTCTATTCTAATGCTACTCGGGCTAACCATGTAAGGTTGGAGAGGCTTTTTAGTGATCCAGACAGGCATTGTGCTTTTCAGGGACTAACGGCGACATCACAACATCCAGATATTTGAAAATAATATGCAGTTGGTGGTGTCAGGTGAATGACAGACTGTACGATATATTTTTTTACTGATTGCAGTGTAATCGGATTCACAGTGGCCTGCGCTCTGGGATCGTCGTCCTCGGCAATGGAAAGGGCTCTATTCGCAGCAACCAGATCTATGGCAACAAGGAGGCTGGCATCTACATCCTGTACAATGGCAATCCTGTGGTCAGGTAGCTCCTATAATGTGTGGTGTGTGTGTGCGGTTCTCAAAGAATAGCAGACCAAGGCTCACACCTTGTGGGACAACACAGTTTAGTATTCTGAATTCTTTGAAAGAGGTAGTTCTTGACCTGCAGCCAGTGGATCAGTGGAGGGGGCGTGGTCGAATGTGTTAGCTGTAGTGGGAAGGCACGTTGATACAAATACATTAAAAACGACAGACGCACAAACACAAAAAACGCCGAAAAACAAATAAAAACACCATAAACAGACTAAACAAAAACAATAAATACCAAAATCAGACAAAACAAAAATATCAAAAGCAGTCTGAACAAAACAAACAACGAACAGATCAAAGAGGGAAAAAAACAACAACACCAAAAACAGACAAAAATAAAATGGACAGAGGCTCAAGCGTTAGTGGACCCATAGTACAAATGGAGAATGGTGCATTCTCAATTACGTAGTAGGTACAAACAGAATAAGTTTAGTAATTGAGGGTGGGTTCAATGACTATGAATCCATGAGCTGTGGTAGAAAGATCCTTTGTCTGAACTGAAAGAAAAAACGGACTAAGGCATGAGCCTTGTGGGACACCACACAATTTTTTGATTATTTGTTTTTGTCCTTCAGTGGGAATCACATCTTCCAGGGTCTTGCAGCTGGGATTGCTGTCAACGAGAACGGACGAGGGCTGATCACAGGTCTGTACCATAACCATTACGATCAATGGCCAAAAGTATGTGTACGCATTTCTATCTCTCTCTCTTTCTTTGTCTGTGTTCCTTTGTTAGAGAACGTGATTCGGCAGAACCAGTGGGGAGGAGTGGACATTCGGCGGGGAGGCGACCCCTTACTGCGGAACAACTTCATCTGCCACGGCTACTCGGATGGCGTAGTGGTGGGCGAGAGTGGGAGGGGCCTCATCGAGGGCAACCACATCTACGGTGCCTGACAATAGTTTCCCCATCTATATTAAAAATAGACAAAAACAGATCACAGAAAACACAAACAAAAACATCAAAAAAGACAAACGAAAACGCCAATACAGACGAAAAAATCAACAACAAAAAACTGGGGAAAAAACATTGAAAGCAGACCAAACATAAAAGAAGACTAGAAAGATAAACATCAGAAATGGTCAAAACAGAAATGTTACAAGCTGACGAAAACAAACACCATACAAGCAACAAAACAATATAAACCCAGACGAAAAAAAATACACAAAACAGGTAACAAATAACATAAAAAAGGTTAAACTAAAACAGAAGCACAAAAAAGAGCAGGCAACACAAAACACGGACAGAAACGACACAAGCAAACGAAATGGAAAATTAAAAATATAAAAAGCTACCTTAAAAATATTAGTAATGGTCACTAACATATAGGCCAAAAATGCCAAAATATTTTTCACCAACCACCCTTCTCTCAAAAATATTCAAGAAAATAGTCAAAAATGGATCGAACTAATGAAAGCTCACAAAAAAACCAACATAAAAATTGACTAAACAAAATTATCAAAACCAGACAAAGAAAACCAGCAAAAACATGAAAAATTGACATTTATTAAAATTAAGTCAAAGCCACCAAGAAAAGTCCCATCATAAGGACAGAACCTCAAAAAAATGTGTATCTCCTCAATGACAGTTACAAGTGAGCCAGGAGCCTCCCCCCCACACCACCACTAGATCCTGTGGTTAGCCATGGCCCAAAAGGACACCTAGAGCAACACCAAGATGAACACTTAGCAGAATTGGCAAAGAACTAGCTTTCAGATTTAAAACTGTTCTCTCTCTCTCTCTCTTAACGGACGGTAGGAAACCGGGGCTGTGGCGTGTGGGTGATGCTGTCCAGCCTCCCGCAGCTGATTGGGAACCACGTCACCCACAACCGCATGTACGGGCTGGCTGTGTTCTGCAGGAAGGACCCGGCATTCTCGGGAGGAGGCGCTGACGTGAGACAAGGAGCTCAGGAGAACGTCCACGAGGAGGGAGAGCTTCTAGCCTGGGAGAGCGACCTGGACAGCGAGGACGAGCGTCTATCCTCCAGACGTTCTATCGCCGTCGCCCTGGTGGAGAACAATCGCATCAGCCATAACGGAGGTGAGCTACGGCAGCGTCCCAAAATCGACACCATCGAGATCTGTGCAGAGTTCGGAATCGCTCCATGTTTTGACTGAATGTGTGTGGTAAACATTTAATTCCCTTTATAGACAACCATACGACACCCAGAATGCATTGCGAAATGTAGTTTACAGACAGTAAGGTAGACGTTTCTGTGTGTATCATAAAGCTGTGTGTCACCAGACATCCTAAAAGCAAAACATTTTCTTACAAGAGTATGTCGTGGGTTTATAGTAGGTTAGAGAGACTACTAAAGTGGTGCCTCCACCCAAATAATCTCTGTCATGTTATGTAGTTAATAAATAAGTTATGTATTAAGAACAACTAAAAACACTTTGATTACACACAGTATCAGCTCCAGCTTTAAAACATTCCTTCCTTCATCCACCAGTTCTGGATTGGAATTTTCGAATTTTTCTAATTACGACTTGCAATTCATCTGTGATGTTCAGGAGTAAAATGTACTAGAGTTATCTCAAATCAACTGAGACAATCTTCAAGATTCTATAATCTAGCTCAGGGGTCACCAACCTTTTTGAAACTTAGAGCTACTTTTTGGGTACCAACTAATGTGAAGGGCTTCCAGTTTGATACACACTTGTGAAATCACACATTTATAACCTTTAATGACATGTTACTATTAATAAGGAATGATATTCATCTATGTGAAGATGCTGATCATGTAAATGATTTCTCACAAAAAAAGGTAGGAAATAAATAAATATCAATATGCAAAATATGCAACTATTTTTAGAACAGGTCCGCGGACGACTCATGAGGTCCTTTCGAGCTAAGTTGGTGACCCCTGATCTAGCTTAAACAAACACTGGGGCTGGGTCTCAGTTCAATTGATCCCCCCCCGATTGATCCGATTACTGTTCTCACTTGCAGCGGTGGGCATGTATGTAAAGAGCAGTGAGGCGCTGAATGTGGTGGGCAACATGGTGGCCCGTAACCGAGCGACGGGGGTCTCTGTGGTTCAGAGCCCCCAGCTGACCCGGCTGGTGGGCAACTGTGTCCATGGCAATGGCAGGAGCGGAGTGACGGTGGAGCGAGAGTGCCGGGTGGAGCTCCGTGGCAATGGCGTTTACGGGAATGGCCGGCACGGTGTGTGCTTCCGGGGCGATGGGCAGATCACAGAGAATGACGTGGCCGGGAACAGCGGCGCCGGGATCAGGGTCTTGGAGAGTGCCGACGTCAGGGTGAGAGGCCACATCTTGTTCTCGGGATTGGTTTCTGAAACATTTGTAATACCTGTCCCCGCCTCCCGTTATAGGTCCTGAGGAACCGTGTCCAATCAATGCAAGCCTGTGCCATCTTGGTAAGGAATCGGGTCAGGGGCGCAGTCCATGAGAACTTGGTGTACCAGGGATGCCCCGGAAATACTAAACAGCCCATATTCTTCGACCCCCTGAACCAGGAATGTACGGTCCTAAGCAACACCCTGCTTACACACCGGTAAGGTGCCAGTCTCCTGATTGGCCAGATTGAATATCCAATGTATGAAGGAACACGTATAGAATTACATAGAAGTTGCCTGTTTTTGCAAATCAAGAAAAAGAAATTGAGAAATGAGATGGCGTGTCCAAACTTTTGGCCGGTACCTCTAGTTTGTCTGTTTTCTTTCCCGTAGGCCAGATGCACCCTGGGCGTTGGAGAATCCACCTCCGAGACCAGTCGGGCACTGTCCACCGGGGTCGGCCACTTCATCCAGGCCTGGGCATCTGGGCGGCAGCATGACTAACAGGATAGCAGCGACCGTGGAGAGTAATTGCCATAGCAGTGGTAGCATCTTCTGCACAATAGTCTGAGGATGGAGTCGAATAGCCGACATGTCGGGTTTCGAATGGCAGAGGCAGCCCCAGTTGACCGATCTTAGAAGGTAGTCAGCATCAAGACCTGAGCGACTTCCTTTAAGGACAGCTGTGTTGAATGTTTAACAGATGGTGGTCCGGAGAGGGACGAGCAAGAGGTCGAGATACTCGATACTTCAAGAGGTCTTTAAATGGCTCAAGACGAAATATAACCGTCAAATCAAAGGAGTCAGGAGACCAGTCTTAGTCTGTAGAGCATGGAAGCACTGTGAAGGAAAGGGGAATGGTCAGAGGAGAAGAGTACCAGTCCACTAGACACAGTGTCTCGACTAGTTCAGGTTAATCAGTGCAGAGGTCGTAAACAGGCAGAAAACACTCCCACAGACACAAGAGTGAGTGTTACAGATTTCGAGAAGGCCCGAGGAGGAGAGTCTGCAGACCCTTTGGAAGGCGATGGCTTAATATCTAAGGTTTAAAAGGTGTCCATATACAGTGCTGTAGAATTGGGATTTTTCTCAGCAAGGTTCACCAAAGCAAGTCAATGAGCCATGCAACTGCAAGGGGCACTCCTATCCCGCTGTTCCTGTGGGGTATGTAGGGCTGAGCATTATTTGTAAGCAGAGCAACTGCTCTCTGGGGATTTGGGATTTAAGTCTTTCAATGCTCTTGAGAGGTCATCCTAGCAACTACTAGGTCTCAGCTCCTGGTCTCATTTATTTCATAGAAGTATGTCGCCTTGGTTTTAACCCTGAGATTGAAGGAGAAGTGTCTGAAAAATTCACACCCACTCTGCAGACCAAAGGCTTTACATTGGTGGATTGTTCTAGCACGAATTAGACCCTAAATTAAATAGTATCCATTCCTCCATTGGGTTTTCTTTCCCAGCTGCGAGATTTTCCTAAAGGCGGTGGACAGTGAGGTGTCCCAGACCCGTGTCAAGTCAATATTATTTGTTTAGCACTTTTTTTTACAATAGTTATTATCACAAAGTAGCTTTACAGATTTTAGGACCACCAGACCAAGACCTCGCTGTTAAGCAAGCCAAGGGTGACTATGGCCGGAGTGTGGAGTAAACCCCTAAAAATACAGAAAGAAACCTTGACATGGACCCTGTCCTTTTTGGGTGGGCTGTGGGACACTTCAAAGGAACAGGATTTATACATACGCACAATTACATTAAACAAAAAGGTTATAACTAGTTAGTTATAAGTCCCCTGTTGTCCCAGATCCTTGTGAAGGGTCAAAATGTGACTGTGTGACCAGGAGGTAAAATTCCAGTGATCTAAGATCTAAAAATCCAGGGTTCTACTCTAGGTGCCGGAAAATATGTTTTGTTTTTCGTTTGTTTGATGAATATGCAACAAAATTGGATGGTCACAGACCCACAATCGCTGCGTTCTTTGGCTATAACGTGTCTGGCAACTTGACACTTCAGACCGACAACTGACAGGCGCTCACTAATCAGAGTGGCCTCACACTAACGGTATCGCACAGTCATTTATTCTCTTAGATTCCGAATAGTGCGATACGTGCAATATGTGCCTGTTTTTACTGTATGCCTTTATTTTTATGCACATTCCATGGTATGATTCAAAATTTTGAGATGAAAAACCTTAGCACCGTGATAAAATGAGACCCCGCTTATGAAACCCTGGCTCAAGTCCGTAACTATAATGATGAGATTAAGAGCGGAAACAAATAATCACTCTTAGACTGAAAGTTTAAATTGTGTTTTTTTTTCACCGTGTTTCCATTTAACACTGTAAAATACTGGAAGATTTATGTTTTATGTAATCGAATGTATTTTATACGACATTATGTACAAAAACTACGGATGATTTGGGTGTTATTGAGTTTAGGAACTTCTTTTCTATTACCGTAGTGGCCCAAGTATAAGATGCCCTTTTTTCCAAAATTTCGAACATAAAAAACTGTGGTGCTGCTTATTTGCACGACGATAAATTTTCATTTGTAACAGAAACTTCAAATCTAGCTGCACATTTATAACACATGTTATGATGCAACATTTATAACACATGTTATGATGCAACATTTATAACACAACATGTTATGATGCA
>JAOUQU010414932.1:0-11178 GCA_028566735.1 Ammoglanis amapaensis
TGTGTGTGTGTGTGTGTGTGTGTGTGTGTGTGTGTGTGTGTGTGTGTGTGTGTGTGTGTGTGTGTGCGCGCTTGTGTGTGCGTGTGTGCTTGTGTGCATGTGTGTGTGTGTGTGTGCGCTTGTGTGTGTGTGTGTGTGTGTGTGTGTGTGTGTGTGTGTGTGTGTGTGTGTGTGTGCATGTGTTTGCGCTTGCGCATCTGTGTTAATATGTGGAAATGTGTTATAACATGAGAAATGTGTGTGTGTGTGTGTGTGTGTATATATATATATATATGTGTGTGTTATAATGTGTGTGTGTGTGTGTGTGTGTGTGTGCGCGTGCACATCTGTGTTAATGTGTGTTATAACATGTGAAATGTGTGTGTGTGTATAAGTGTGTGTTATAATGTGTGTGTGTGTGCGTGCACATCTGTGTTAATGTGTGTTATAACATGTGAAATGTGTGTGCGTGTCTGTGTTAATGTGTGGAAATGTGTTATAACATGAGAAATGTGTGTGCGTGTGTGTATAAGTGTGTTATAATGCGTGTGTGTGCGTGCACATCTGTGTTAATGTGTGTTATAACATGAGAAATATGTGTGTGTGTGTGTGTGTGTGTATAAGTGTGTGTTATAATGTGTGTGCGTGCGTGCACATCTGTGTTAATGTGTGTTATAACATGTGAAATGTGTGTGCGTGTCTGTGTCAATGTGTGGAAATGTGTTATAACGTGTGAAATGTGTGTGTCCGTCTGTGTAGAAGTGTGTGTGCGTCTGTGTAGAAGTGTGTGTGTTATAATGTGTGTGTGCGTGTTATAATGTGTGTGTGTGCGTGTGCACATCTGTGTTAATGTGTGTTATAACATGTGAAATGTGTGTGCGTGTCTGTTAATGTGTGGAAATGTGTTATAACGTGTGAAATGTGTGTGCACGTCTGTGTAGAAGTGTGTGTGTGTGTGTTATAATGTGTATGTGCGTGTTACAATGTGTGTGTGTGTGCGCATCTGTGTTAATGTGTGGAAATGTGTTATAACGTGTGAAATGTGTGCGTGCGTCTGTGTAAATGTCTGTTATAAAGTGTGTGTGTGTGTGGTGGTGGGGGGGGAGTGTGTGTGTGTGTGTGTATAAGTAAAGACCAGTATGTTGTGTGTTCAGGAGAAACGTGGTGTGATGAATTCTTCTGGACACCAGATTCTCCTCAACTGCTTAGAAACCCTGCAGAAAGCCCTCAAAGGTACGTTTTCCTCCCACAGTCCAAATACATGCAGGTTAATCTGAGACACCGGAATGCACAAATCAGGTCCCAAGCCAGGATAAATAGGAGGGTTGTGTAAAACCACGCCAGATGTTGAGAGCAGATGAAAAATCGTTGCTATGCTTTAGGTAATATATTAGTGTTCTTTATTTTATTGTGCTCGTCTTGAACTTAAAAACAAACGGCTTGTGTGTTCCGCTCTGCTCCCACAGTCCAAAAACTTGCATGTACGGTACATTAGAGAAGCTGAGATGATTGGACCTTGTGTCAATGAGTGACTCCAGCAAGCATCCTGAAGTGACCGAAGTGTTAAACATATTATTATTCTAAGAAGTAAACAAATGTTGTTGTTGTCTCAGTCTCTTCGCTGGCATCGATGACCGATCGTCTGGAGTCCATCGCGCGTCAGAACATGTGAGTGTCCCGTACTGGGTGAGTTTTCACTTCTCATTGGTTGGTTTATAATTTTCACCCCTCTGCTGTGTTCCAGGTTGGGGTCTCACCTGAGCACCTCGGAGACCGAGTGTTACATCACATCCGACATGTTCTACGTGGAAGTTCACCTGGACACGATAGGCCAGCTGATCGACGTGAAAGTGGCTCATCACGGCGAGAACCCTGCGGTGTGTGTGTGTGTGTGTGTATGGTGGGGGGGTTATGCTACCCACGATTTTTGACTTCGTAACCATGACTGTGTCATCACCTCGACGCCGTCGTTTTCTTTCTAGAGTTCCGCGTCGAGGTCGTATGTGGGACAACAGTAGGTCACGGCTGGAACAACAATATAAATAAATAAATATATATATAAATACATTTGGTATTATAAAGTAAACATCAAGGAACCGCCAAATGCAGAGAGTGACACGGTTAGGACATTTGGGAGGTGCGCATTTAGTTCATACTTCAGCCGTGCAGAATACATTCACCTCATGGGGTCACAGATGGAAATGCATTGTGGGAGATGTAGTCAAACGACTAGTTTTGATTGTATTAATAATGAATCCTCTCTGGTTTAGAGCTGCTCCGAGCTGATCCAGCAACTGAGGTAAGGAAAAATGAAGGATTACATTATGATGGTAGAAATGATGCTCGTGCTGGATGTGAATGTTCCGAACGATCCGTGTTGTTCTCTCCACACAGGGAGAAAAACTTTGAGGAGTTCTCCAAACATCTGAAGGGCCTGGTCAACCTGTACAAGCTTCCAGGAGACAAGTGAGTTCCGGTTCAGTGCTGGAAATAAACCAGATATTTATCGTTTACATTGTCGGCTTTTTTGGCAGAAGCTTTTATCTAGAGCGACTTACAGAAGTGCTTCCGTGACTATAAATGAAATACACAAGAGTTTAAAATACGAAATCTGAAGAACCTTGTGTGTGTTGAGGTTGTTTTTTTTTTTTGAAGAAGAAGAAGAAGGTTTGTGACTTAGTTTAAGTGCTTTTTTAAAGAGCTGATGAAGTCTCTTATTAAAGACAGCAATGCAGGGGTTTGATCAGACCAATCACAAATCTTTTTTCTTCTCTCACAGCAAACTGAAGACGAAAATGTACCTGGCGCTCCAGTCTCTAGAGCAGGACCTCACCAAGATGATGCACATGTTCAGGTACGCAGGATTTTGATGATCCAGGGATGCAGGGGTTTCAAACTCCAGACATTCTGAGTGATAAAATAAATAAAAAACACTTTCGTATCTTATTTGTAAATAAAAGTGCACGTTATGAGAAACATTAATTGTGCGTGACTGTTGTACACATCACAATAGTTCTGTACCGGTGGCGTTTATATTGGTTTTGTTTTTTTCCCTCACTAGGATCACGACCAATGCGAACACGGTGGAGACGATCCTCCACGGCAGTGTGGGACTGCTGGCACCCCGGAGCGGCGGCCATCTGCTCTCTTTACAGTGCTACGTTTCACCTTACGACATTTTCGAGAAGGGAACCGGGACTCAGCTCAACTTCACCGATGCCACCAGTAAGAGGACAGAAACCTCCATTTGTTCGACGTTTATGTCCCGTATGCTAAATGATAGATTTTCCTTTCAGTCCCTCGAACCCTCGGCGTGGGCGTCTCTGTGACCGTGGAGGGAACCTCGTCCATCTACAAGCTTCCTATCGCTCCTCTAACTACTGGATCACACCCGGTGGATAACAAGGGGTAACGTGACTCTCGTTATGAAGGTTTAGCTCATTAATCCGCTACAGAACTTAATCCTCTACGTCTACCCTTCTCCACGTAATGATGCGATGTTTACTGTAAACAGCAGAGGGCGCTGAGGACTGATTGTATAACTGCACTACGTTGATACAGACGGACAGATAAATGATCCACAGAGCTGAATACAACCAGTTTTTAAAAATAAAACCTTTATGTCGTTTGTTTTCCAGAACTTTAACGTTCCCGTCGGGGTCGGAATCTTGCGTCGACCTGCCGGCGTGTTTTTTCCTGAAGATGAACTGCCCCATGCCCTTTTCACTGTCTTTCATTCAGAAAATGGGCAAAGTTACAGGTGAGAGGGCAACCAAGCAGACGTGGGGGGTCTTAAACCCACATAAACATTATTGCAAATTCTGTTTGCACAGGTTCTCTTCCACCAGCACGTCATCTAGGGCTCAGAATTGGTGGTGCTTGTTTTTGAGCTGGGAGGGGGGGGGTGTACAAAAATGTTTAATGAACTGCACTCTGGGATCCGGCGGCAGCGGTAGGACAGAATGATGATGATGAATCGTTTCTTTGTTGGTTGGTTAATCCCCATTGTTGTTAATTTTAGGAATCCCCGTGTTCGAGACTTCTCCGTCGGTGTCTCTACTCTACGATCTCATTATTAAGAGTCAACGGCAAGAAAAAAGTGACGGTGCCCCAGCCGACGCCAGATCCATGCGCTTTTACGCCGTGAGTACGAGCTTCAGTCCGGTCGGGATCGATCGGGATGTGTGTGTAGAACATAAACGATCATTTACATCGTTATGACATCATCAATACATCATCATCTCTGTCAGGTTCTGCCAGGACAGCAGCACTGTTACTTCCTGAACGGTAGCGCGCCCGTGCAGGATGGGAAATCTCTCCAGGGTGCGCTGGTGTCCAAGATCCCTTTCCGACACCCTGCTCACGTCCCGGCACTGCTGGACATCGTTCGCCATCAAGCGGCCTACAACACGCTGATCGGCAGCTGTGTCAAAAAGACCTTCATAAAGGACGGTACGGGTACGATCCTGATCATAATCATAACCGATAATGTGACTAGAATGGACTCGCCCACAGCTTAACATTTCTCAAGTCTTAAATATATAAACTCGAATATATTTACCCATGAATTGTAAATGATCAAAATATACATGACTGTAATATAAAGTAATTTAATGAAAACGTTGTGTACGGTGTAAACCTAATAGTTTAAATATATAACGAGGTGTGTGTGTGTGCTTTTATTGTACAGACTCTCCCGGACTGCTGCAATTCGAGGTGTGTCCGCTTACAGACTCCAGCTTCAGTGTTTCCTTCCAGCATCCGGTCAACGAATCGCTGGTTTGCGGTGAGGACGCGTTTAAAAGTCTAGAAATCACGTGTGAGGAATGTCAGGTCATAGTTCAGTCGGGTCGGTAAGGTCCAGGCTGGTTGCTGGAGAAAGAACCTGAAGATGGTGAAGGCGAATACAAGCGGTGGGAACATGTTTCCTCCAAAGGGTGTGTGGACTTCTGGAGATGTTCGGTCAGCAGAGAGAGACTCTGAATAGAGCCGGTGCTCAACCACAGTAAGGTGTGCAGGACGCTTTTTTGGACGTCTCCCTAGTGACGTGTTATCGGCCCGTGAGGAGACCCCTAGTGGACGACCCAGGACACTCTGGTGAAATTATATCACCCCTTCTCCAAAGTCCAATCGCTCCTGGTGTAAAATATGATAATTAATGAACAGATTAATGTTCGAGTCGGATTATTGTTGAGAGTTCGTTTTTAGAACTAATCATCAGCCAAATTTGACATTAATTTTCTCCTCTGTCTGTCTGTGTGTCTCTCAGTGGTCATGGATGTGATTGACTCGCGGCAGATTGCCTGTAAGCTCTATAAGGGCTTGTCTGATGCTTTGATCTGTACTGATGAGTTCATCACCAAAGTGGTTCAGAGGTACGTGCCGAAGTTTCCTGTTGGGATTTGGTTCACATCGCAATCAGAACTCTTTTCTTCCTTTCTTAGGATTGAAAATATTGACCGGCATGAGATGAAATAAATCTGGTAGCCTGGCCGATCGGCACCTCTTTGATTTCCTCACTAGTTTTTTTTCTCCGCTTTCTCCTGCAGGTGTATGTCCATCCCAGTGACCATGCGAGCTATCCGGCGCAAGGCCGAGACCATCCAGGCCGACACCCCGGCCCTGTCCCTGATCGCGGAACAGGTGGCCATCATGGTGACCAAGAACCTTCCACCTACTGGCAGCCCGGGATACCTGGGAATGGGCGTGGGACCCGACGGGAGCAACCCTTTAGGCCTCCCCGGTGTGAGCGCAGCCACCACACCCACCACATCCGGGGGTATAGGTTCCGGTGGCCCTTTCCAGAGCACTATGGGCTCACTATTTCCCACCATGAGCCACCAGGGGGCCTCGGCTGTCGAGAACATGGCACAGATGGGAAACCAGCAGCAGATGCAGGCACAGCACGGCCACGCCCAGGACGACTTCAGCAAAGTGACCCAGAATCCCATTCTGACCGGTTTGCTCAGGGTCACCGGGAGCGTGGGGTCCAGTCCCAATGCCAAAACGTCCGGAGGGTCACAGCCGCACCAGACTCCGCCCTCGACTACTTCACCGGCCAGCAATACCAAAAACCATCCCATGCTGATGAACCTGCTGAAGGACAATCCCTCACAGGACTTCGCCGTGCTGTATGGGAGCAGCCCTCTCGAGAGGCAGAACTCTTCCGGCTCGCCTCGCACCGACAGCCAGGGGCAGCCCTGCCTCGTTAAGGTGAAAAAAAAGAGGCTGAGGGTCCCAGATAAGGGTGGGATCGGAGCAGGATGTGGAGTGGGAATGAAAGTGCTCGCTCAGCCAATAGGAAGTCAGCATCACATGCACACGGCGAGCGAAGACGACTTTCACCGCGAGCTTTTCTCAATGGACGTGGACGCCACTCAGAACCCCATCTTTGACGTCAACCTGCCTGGTGATGGTCTGGACACGCCCCACAGCATCACGCCCGCACCCAGCCAGTGTGGCACCCCTCCCCCAGGTCCCGGGATGCCCTTCCACTCTGCAGCGCAGTCTCAGCCTCAGCCAGTGGGAACGCTGCCACGCATGGTGCGCCTGTCCAGCTCCGAGAGCATCGGCACGGACATCAATGACATCCTGTCCGACATCCCAGACCAGACTGCCAAGGGCAGCGGCGGGGCGCATCACATGGGCGGAGACGAGGGTGGATCCTTAGGGACACCGCTCCGTGATTCGTCCAGCTCGGGTCAGGGGAGCGCGGTCTTCGAGGCCGACCTTTTCAACACCAACAGCGAGGAGAATCCCTTCACCGATCCGGCGGATCTGATCGCAGAGGCTCCCGCCACGCCCAACAGCGACGCCTCTTCTGGAAACTTCTTCCCTGTTACGGACTTCAACTCTGATCTGCTCCCGACTCAAGGAACCTTCCAGCAGAGTTACTTCGACCAGAGCTCGCCCAGCCCAGAGCCCGATCTGGATCTGGTCAAGAGCGTCAGCGGCGGGAGTCAGCAGGACACGCCCTCGGGGACGCCTCAGAATCCAAGCGCACATGGACGGACCACACCCGAGTCCTCCTTGAAGGATCCTTTCGAGTATGCTTTTGGTGGGGGTGCTGTTGGGAAGCCTCTGCCTGCAGATCTAGGAGATTCTCACTCCTCTCACGGTGCACAGAGCCCGCTCACCATCGCCCTGGCGGGACTCGGCGCCGACTTTAAGAGTGCCGAAGTGAAAGTCAAGCCTCCCATGAGACCAAAGGAGGATAGCAATGGCGGGAACGCTGGACTTATGGGTTCGAGCATCTCTTCAGATGGGAAGCAGGTGAAGCGAAGCCGCACGCCATCCAGTGACGGAAAATCGAAGGACAAGCCAGCCAAACGCAAGAAGCTCGATCCTGAAGGCAAGTCTCCATCTCACAGCTCCGGGGGGCGTCCCTACACCCCCCCGACGGGTAGCTCCAGTAATTCGATAAGCGCCGGAGGATCCAAGTCGCCGGGCAGCTCGGGACGCTCTCAGACACCACCAGGAGGCGCTACGCCTCCGATACCCAAAATTACCATACAGCTGGCCAGAAACCTGACAGGAGGGAAATCCTCCTCACACTCCGGTTACACGTCCAGTAGCTTAACGAGTGGAAGTTCCGGCGGTAACAGTGGTACAAGTAGCAAAAGCCACCATTCTCACTCCTCCTCATCCTCAGGAAAGATCAAGACTGGTAAGATGGAAGGATCCATAGGTCAAGGAGGCATTTCCAAGCCCTCCGGTACAGGGAGCAGTGGGAGCAGCATGTCCTCCTCTCAGTCTAAAAGCTCTTCCCTGGGTATGGGTTCAGGGAAGCCGGGATCTTCTCCCATCACCAAGCACGGCATGTCAGGGTCCGGTGGCAGTGGAACCGGGAGCGGGAATAAAATCAAGCCTCAAGGAGGCAAACCTCCAGGTTCCATGATGATCCCAAACTTGAAGTCGAACATCTCACCATCGAACTCGCGCACTGGGAGTTCCGACAAACATTCCTCGCCCATGAAACTCCAGCAGGGTCAAGTCCCTGGGACGCCACCATCTTCTAAAGCCAAGTCGCCCATGGGGTCCGGGGGTGGCGGCTCGGGCGGGACCAAGTCCTCCTCCGGCGGTTCCCAGAAACAATCCGGGGGCAGCTCTTCCTCTGGCTCATCTTCGTCCTCCAGCTCCTCCGGGAGCTCCATGTCCTCCTCGGGTTCTATGAGTTACTCCTCGGGCGGGCAGGCGCAGTACGGTGGAGGTGGAAGTGGGAACAATCCGAACTCAAAGGGGAAGTCTCCCAGCCGGAATAAGAAGCCCTCCTTGACAGCAGTCATTGACAAGTTGAAGAGTGTGGGCGGAGGAGGAGTTGGAGGGGAGGACGGTGAAGGAGGAGGCGTGGGCACCGCCGGTGCTCCTGGGAGTGGATCCGGAATGCCGAGCGGAGGCTCTTCAAAAAGAGACAAGGGGGACAAAGAAGGCAAATCCAAAAGTGACAAGATCTCCGGTGAGAAGAAAACGGACTCGAAAGGTGGTCAGGGCAGCACGGGCGTGGCCAAGATCATCATCAGCAAACCCGACGGAGGCTCCCCGAGCATCAAGGCTAAAGTCACCCTGCAGAAACCCGAAGGGTCCGGAGAAGGCCCCATTCGTTCTCAGCATTCGGCTCTGAAGGCCTCGCCCCTCTTCAGTGGCTCCACCCCCAAACACGACCGCAGTTCCCCCAGCCACAGCCGCTCGCCCGCCTACACGCCCCTCAACCACGACAGCGAGAGCGAATCCGGCGGTAGCTCGGTGGCCGAGAAGTCTCACCAAAACAGCCCCAGCTCGGACGACGACCAGGCCGTCCGCCCCCCCCAGCCGCCGCCGGACTACATGAGCGCCGTCCCAGTCAGCCTGGCCGAGAAGCACAAGAAACATAAGAAAGAGAAGAAGAAGCAGAAAGACCGGGAGCGCGACCGGGATCGGGACAGAGAGAAAGAGAAGAAGAAATCCATCTCCGGCATTCCGTCTTCTCACCCCATAAAGCCGGACGGTTGGTCCCGATCCCCGATGGCAACCTCAGAGGTCTCTATGGCGATGATGAGCTCTGACCGGGTGTCTCGCCCGAGTCCCGTGTATATGCGCTCGGAGGACGATGACCTGATGGACTCCGCCCTCACCGGCAACCTGTAAATGACCAATCGGGATCGTCGATCGTTTCTTTGTACGACTGGAACTTTTTAAGTTGTAAAAATCACAAAACCTCCAAACCTCATGCTGAATCAGATAAGCTCATATTTAAGAGACTGTTGCATTGTGGGTAAATTGGATTTATGAACCCAAAAAGAATCTAATCATTGTAAAAAAAAAAGTCTTGTTCGGCCCTTAAGGCTGATTTATACTTTTGTTTCGAGTCGACTTAAGACAACGCCGTCGTTTCAGCGCCGTCGATTTCCTTTTATAGTTCTGCGTCGAGGTCATAAACACACCGTGAAGTAATTCCCCATCACAACACTAGGGGGCGTGGAGTTTCGGATGGTTCTGTTCTGTTTTTGTTCACCCTCCAGTTTTTAGCATGCAGGGAGAGACGACTGTTGCACGTACTGCAATGTATCACTGGCTATAGTGCTCCCCCTGGTGGTCTGCATGTCGATGTTCACGCTCTGACGGCGTTCATTTAACACAAAAGTATTTATAGATGTACAGAACAAAGGCGTCGAAAATCTAACAAAGAATTACAGATTTTATTCCTTTTTAATTTGGAGTTTGTTTTTTTATTTTATTTGAGCTCTTTTAATAATTACTGGACTCACCGGACGGAGATGAAACGGTACCGAGATCCATGCTGAACTCTTCCGGACGGATCGAATTTAATTTAATTACTAGTTTTAGTTTTTAATATTATAAAAAAACAAATACAAAAGTGTTTTTGTAAAAAAATATTTTCCCACTTTTTCAAAGTGAAAATTCTCAATATGTCCGGCAGTCGATACATTAAATTAAATCCCTTGTATGTTGTTTTTTATTTTTTAGGACCAATTTTAAGTGTTTAACCTTTCAGACTTAATTAGAAACCCACACAACAATGAAAACAAACACGCACGCACACACACACACACGTGCAGAAATCGGTGCTTTTCTTATCGCTTCAAAGAAACTTTGATTTGATGATCGTGTTTCTTTTCTCAGCTAATATTAAGACTTGTAATCTTTGTAAACTAGCCGAAAGCCGAGACAGAAGCCGTCTGGTTTAGAGCGCTGCTCCGCAGGGGGTCGTGAGTCTGTCGTCTGGTTTTGTTTATTCCGACGTGAAGCCGGTAATTATGGGCGGCGGGTCGAACATCCAGATTCTCTTTTGTATCCGAGTGAACACTGTGAGGTCACGACGTCACATGCATTCAGTTATTTCGAACAGGTTGGTGTTTCTGAATGCATCAGCTTTCATCGGGCAGGAAATGGAGACGAAGATTTGTTTTTACTGAACTCTGATCACGTCCGGTATCTTCACCTGTAAGTTTAGTTTTATTGAAACCGTGGTTTTTATCTTCACATTTTGTTTGTTTTGTTTCATTTTCTTCACGTTGGTGGTGGAACCAGACGGGTTCATGTTTCACCGTGTTATGTAAATATAAACAGGATGATTTTACAGGAATCTTGTGGTGTTGCTGTGCTTGCTTAATCCTACCAGCAGGTGTTAGCAGTGCATCACTCTCGAGTGTCTGGTTTCTTACACAGCGGTCACTGACTGGTAAAGAACGCGGCGCAGAAACATCCAAATAACTGACGCCATGATGAATCACATCTTTGTTTAGTTGTCGCCGTTTACAATGACGACTGACCCTATCGACCAATTGCTCAGGGGTCCAGCAGTAGCACCTGGCGTGGTGGAGGGGTGTGACCTTCTGATCGCCATCTCAGTTCTTAACCACCAAGCCGTCGCTGTTTAGATAAATTAATCAGTTCTTAGTAATGGTTTAGATTCCTTTGTTCTAGCTCTCAGTATGAAGGTTCCAGGTCCTTTCTGTGTAGAGTTTGCATGTTCTCTTGCCCTGTCTGTGTGGGATTACGCACGGCACACCAGTTGTTCCCCCTCCTACAGTCCAGAAACATGCAGGTCAGGCAAATAGAAGATGTTTGATGTGACTCGTGTGATGAACGTGGTCTGAAGTGTAAACCAAAAGTCACCAACCTTGAGCTACTTTTTGGGTACCAACTAATGTGAAGGGCGACCAGTTTAATACACACTTGTGACATCACACATTTATAACC
>JAOUQU010414953.1:0-11175 GCA_028566735.1 Ammoglanis amapaensis
CACACACACACACACACACACACACACACACATTAAAATAATAATAACACGGCACATGAGCACTGACATTCTGAACACCCTGTTTGACTGGGCGCCATCTAGTGGACTTAATTAGCAGTGCTTGCAGAAAATTGAGCATGCATGTTCGGTGCGGTGAGCAGCCCTTGCCACTGCACACGGGGAACAGTTAGCGTGGTTCGGTGGCCCTTCAGGTGGCACCTGTCGACACTCGGAAACGCCCCCTGGTGGTTCTCTAACTACCAGGCCCCTGTTATAACAAACTAACATCCCAACTGTGATTCAGTGAGGTCAGAACTAACTCACACACACACACACACACACACACACACACACACACACACACACACACACTAACAGATTGTAATAACAGATTTTAAAGGCGAAACAGGCGTCCTCACGTTTGGAGCTGCACATCTGGTGACTATCGAAGCCTCCGAAGGTCTCAGATCTGCGTGGAAGAAGCGCTGACGTGGTATTGACGGGATCACCGGGCGCCTGCTGTCCCACGGCCCCGCCCAGGCCACCGTGCACCAGCGTCTGCAGCATCTCCACTGAAGAACACACAAACCCGGAGCGACAGGCACGTCACTAACCGCATTACTGTAAACCAGTTAGCACGAGGGTTTGTGCAGGAACAGGAAACGAGTTCTAATGACTCACACGAAACATTCGACCAGTTACCTTCTCCAATAGCGTCCTTCAGGAGATGGTCCCCTTTGGGTCCGTCGTTGCTACACGACCTGAAAAGTGCCGTGCCGGCCGACGGCACGTCGTCGGTGCTCCGGGATCCACACATGTCCTGAAAGAGCTTCGACTTCTCCTGGAGGAGGGTGAGGATTTGATCGTCCTTCCTGTGCAGCAAATCTGTCAAGAGAACAAAAGAGGAACCGTCGATTAGAACAACAACAAAAAACCTGTCGCTGACGATTCTATTAAAGAGCGGAACAGAGGTACGGAATAAAACATGACCCCTGCTCACCTCTCATCTCCTTTGCTTTGGATTCCAGGAGCTTTTTATCGTCCTCGTTTTCGCTGGGGATGCCCTCGTCATCGTCTTTCTCTCTGCTCGGGAACAGAAACTGTTTTGATTAGATTCCGTTTGGTTTGAAAATGAATTTTCTTTTCCTTCTATTCGCCGCTGCTTCGGTTCCTCTGTCCAGAGAGGCAAAATCTCAGAAGCACGATTCATTAAATATAGTAGAACAATAGCGGCTCGGCGTGGAACGCATTAGGCCGCTCGTGATGGAGCGAAAAACATTTCCTACTATTGAAGCTAATAATGGAAGCATTAAAACTGGACGTGTGTTAAGCTGCGAGGGTTTTTTTTGTTCTCCGGACGGATTTTAATTGAATTTTTTCTTCGTTAGCGACATTTAAACCGAGCAGGTTGAACATTGTGAGCACGAGCAGGTGACGTGAATAACACTGAATCGTTCTTCATCACTAGTTATTATTATTATATTTAAAAGCAGTCGTGTCCTGGCGGTTAGAGAACTGGGATTGTAGTCGGAAAGGATGCCGATTCGATCCTCGAGTGTCGGACAGGTCACGACTATAGTGGCCTTGAGTTGAGACACTGAACCCCTTAACTGCTCCTCGGGTGCCGTGACTAGAATAGGGCTGCCCACCGTGCCGGGAACGTGTGCTTACCCCCTAGTGTGTGTAAAATGACAATAGTGAAAGAGGTGAACATTCGACATATTACACTGCAAACGAACATTTGATCCACAAGTTGATTTTATTTTACTCGTATTGTTTCATATTTTGGTGGGTCTGAGTGATGGAGATCAGACGGTCGCCAGTTCAAGTCCCACTAAAACCAAGTTTCCACTGTTGTGTCCCTGAGCGAGGCCCTTAACCCTCGATTGTTCCGCTGTGTGTAACTGTTCGTAGGTGGTTATAATGATATGTCTGATCGTTGTACTCGCCGGCGCTATTCTCGGTACTTACATGGACTGCATGGCGTCCTGGATGAGCTGCATCCAGGTGTTGCGCTCGTCCCGTGATGCGGCGTGAACCTCCACCATCTCGGGCTGCTGGATGCCCGCGGTGATAAGGAACAGACCCCGGTCCTCGTTAGCTACCTCCCGGACGATCAGCTTTTGTAACGAGATGACGGTGGCACGTCGGTCCTGGACGGAGCGGATACGGATCGTGGAATGAGAGAGGGAGCGAAAGGTAATTGAGTAAAAGGACAGAAGAGGGACGGGCGAGGGCGGGTGGCACCAGAGAGAGAGAGAGAGAGAGAATAAAAAACAGTTCGATAAAACCACTCGCATGTGATGTACAGCAAATCTTATATCATATATTTTGCGGTAGTTCTGTAGTAATTGCGTATCACATAAACGTACACGACTGGTCAAAAGTTAGCGCACCCCCTCAGAATCAATGCTTTTCATGACTTTTATACGTTACACATTAATACGGAAGACAAACACACTATACGGAAACATCCGAAACCACCCGAAATATTTAAAGATTCTTTAAAGTTTGCTTTGATGACAGCTGTGATGCTTCATGAGGATCCACCTGGTCCGAGACGCCATGAACAATGTAGAAACGTAATTAAATAGAACAAACATGAGACGGCGTGTGTAAACTTTATATAGAAACCTGACCTGCGGTTACTCTTGTAACGCTAACAGCCTCAGCTCATTTCAAAAGGCTAACACGGATGTACCGAGTCTGAGGGACCGTGAGTCTTTTCAGTGACGGGGAACGTGGGCCCGGGTGGGTTCTGTTCAAAAGTAAAAGCCAGTAAATGCTTGTTAAAGCATTTGAGTCTTCGTTATGGAAGCCGGCACCGTGAGAGCCGCCGCTACATAATACAGCAGATCATCTCTGGAGCTCCAGCAGCCGTGGATCAAATATTAATAACGTACCAGAGAAGCAAAGACGTATTTTTGGTCCTTCTCCTGCAGGAACACCAGGACGTCAGAGAGCAGCAGGGCCTGGACATCTGTTCCCAAGTCAGAAAATGACACAAATATTATAGAATTTTAATAAATATTACTATAGAAACTCCTATTATAGAATATTAATAAATAAAAATAGAATATAACACATTAATCATTACACATATTCAGATAAACAGTACAGCAAAATTATTCCTTCACTTATTATAACTCGTATGGAAGTCGGGGGATCGGAACCCTATGACCGAAATCAGCAATCATACAGCGCCCCCTGGAGAAGACACGTTCAAAGGTCTCGCTCAGGCACCCCACAGTGGCTGTGTAATAGAGCCGGGATTCGAACCCTCGAGCTCTACGGATTGATTTTCATTTTCAATGGCTTGTTTGATTTAGCTTAAGTTTGCCCAGGTGCCCACAACGCACACTAGTGAACACACACTAGGGGGCAGCAGTGAGCGAACTTGCTGGAGCTGTGTGCATCCCTATTCTGTGTGCAGCAGTTAGAGCGTTCAATACCTCGCCCACTCAGAATCGAACCGCCAACCTTCCGATCACAAGCTCGGTTCTCTCGGTTCCCAGGACACCACAGTGCCAATCATTGAGCCATCGCCATGACGCCCTCAATCTATTTAGATTTGAGGGGGGTTTGTCGCTCTCGTACGTTTCCATAACGTTGTGAATTGGTTATTTTCACATTCTCAGTGAGTTTCTGTGATTTCCCAGATGAAAGACTTGAGCTCTTCTGACAATTCTTTATTCTATCAATAAAAAAAATTCTTTATTCATTGCCCGGATCTTTTTTTTTAAGTAACGCCGATGCTTTCTGTGGCAGCGCGGGTGGAAAAGCGTGCATGTGGAGGCTGAATTTTCCTTCGGTTCCTGGACCGGAGTGTAAAAATCTGGCCTGTGTTCAGCTGGCGGCTGCACGCATCGTTCCACCGATTGTTTAATGGCATAAAGATGTTCGGAAAACAATAGCGGCTCTGTTCCGGAAAACCCAGAGAACCTCGGCGTTAGATTTGAAAGCATCGATCGACCCGAGCGGCTTGTGGAACTGGAAGGCGCCGCTCGCTGTGTTTTTTTTTTTTTACCCTTTAGCCTCCCCGTCGCCATTTTGAGCTGGAGCGGCCCGTCGTGGATGAGCTTCCTGGCCCGTTTGAGATCTTCCCGGGCGAACATCTGACCGCTCTTCATGCGCATGATGGATCTGCCGTCGGTTCGATTATAGATCTCCTCTAGCCTCCGCTTCTTCTTGTGCTCGTTCACTTTGCCGTCCACGGCAGCGATGACTTCTTTTATGAGCTGCAGAGCTTTGGTCAGATCGTCGAAGTCCTCGTCGTTCTCTGTTCACACACACACACACACACACACGCACACACACACTTGTTTATAGCCTGAAAACGACTGCACTGATCAATACACTTGCTTGAGAACAACAAAAGGAAGCGAGATGTGCTGAATGTTGTGCTCGTTCCCAAATGTGTTCAGATGAAATGCTTATGTAAAGTAAACATTCTGTTTACCGTGAGCTAAATTTCGAGCTTCACTGCACCCCTACATAATTAATACTTCGAAGAAATGAAGCCACGAGTTCCAGTCCAGACCAGACCGCAGAGCTAATCTCAAAACAAACAAGAAGGAAATAAAAGTTCTCCGAGGTGCACTTTTAGACGTTGGATAAACACGTAACGTAACGGTCCTGCACAATAAAAGCATCGTTTATAAATTCCGGAACAATCTGCTGATGGTAAATAAATAATGCTGAATGCAGGCCTGAGTTCAGGGCTTAAAATCTCTTCATCCTTTACACAGAAACATTTTATATTTATATCACTCCTAAGAAAAAAGTCGTGTTAACGTTCTTTATAGTTCTGAGTGATGATGTGACAGAATAATGATCAAATCTCAGCGTTCCTACTGCAGACCGAGAACAGCCCACAAGAGCTGCAGCAGATGCTTTAACCTGGTATAGAGGAAGGATGCAGACACAGGATGAATGTTCTGCATATGTAAAGTATGTGTGTGTTTCCTTCGGGTGCTCTGGTTTCCTCCCACAGTTGGAGATACTGATATTCTTTTGTGTGTGTGTGTGTGTGTGTGTGTGTGTGTGTGTGTGTGTGTGTGTGTGTGTGTGTTTGCCTGTGCCCTGCAAGACATACAGACAACCTGTTCAGGTGTTTAATGTATTCACCCAGTGTGTGTCCCACTGTGAGCGTGACATAAGATTAGGTGCTAATAACACAAGATGGATGTCAGTGAGGAACTGAATCAGGTGTGGTGGCCACCGGGTGGCGATCTCTCACCTTTGGTGTGCTGAAGGATCCTCTGCAGCAGGACCGGGTACTTCGTTATCCGCTGAGTGACCAATAAGATGCAGTCTGGGATTCCCATCCGCCGTACAACACTACTGCTCATCTTATTCTGAAAGCAGCCAATCACAGTCGAGCGCTGATTAGTGGGATGAAGCAGGATATGATGAATAAAACGTATGTGACCACGTCTGGGAACTTTTTTTTTACCACGTTTTGTCCCCATGAATGAAAGGATGAAGAATAAAGAATTACCCTGATGAAGTTCTGGAAGCGCTTGTCTTTGGTGTGCAGCTCCTTGTATAAGTTCACCGCTTCATTTTGACGACTGCAGAACTTGCCGTAGACTTTTTTCATTTTCTCCGTGTCTGAAAACTAAAACGGAGATTAAAAAATCTCTTTATTATCTCTATTATAATAATTATTATTATTAATATTATTTGAATTTTGGGTGATTTCGTCTGGCAAACTGCAGATAATAAACACCGGTGCAGTCGCAGCGAATGCTCCATTACTTTCCCAATTTTCTCCAAATCTCACAGTGATGCTGCTAATCTGCAGCCCTGACAGAGGGCGGCCGTGAATAACACAAATCCCCTAGCACAGGGTTTTACAAATAAATAAATGCATAAATAAATAAACTTATAAACCAAATCAGGCAACAAAAGCAATGCATTTTAGTCAAGATAGAACACGTTGCCTCCACAAGGGGGCGTTTGAGTACCAGTTCATTGTTTTTAATTCTTTACTATTATTCTCTGAACCAACGAATCATCCGAGTGAATCGATTTGAATCGATTTTTTATGAAACGTTACTTCATCACCGTTCATCACACAGGTCACATCGATTCACCTTACCTGCATGTTTTTGGACTATGGGACAAGTTTTCCTCACCTGGTCGACCAGTAGGTCTCCAATCTTGCTGATGATGAAGGTTCCGTTCTGTTTGGCCGTCCTCCTCCTCTCCAGCAGGCTGCTGAAGAAGTTGGTGTGCAGTTCCAGCAGCTCGTCCAGCACCGGGAAGACGTTCTCCACCGTCTGCAGCTCCAGGTGAACCTCCTTCAACAGGCCCTTGAAGTAAACGTCCTCCATGATCCTCAGCGTCCGTAAGTGGTGCATCTCCGTCTGGACGAGCTCTGAGAGGAAGCGGAATCAGACTGAACACGCAGCCGCAGAGCACGCACCACCTTCGACCTCGCGTCCATCATCGTCTAAACCTAATAGTTCCAGATACACGCGGATTTTCCAACCGTATTTATTTACTCGCTCGCGTACGACTGTTTACCCGAGCGAAACCATCGCTGGGACTTTATTTCCATTTCTCAGCCCTGATCTCACTTGTGTTGAGTTTCATGGCGTTTTATGATTACCACAGACTCAAAACATTTGCAGACTGCTCATTTCCGAACGCCTACCACCTCTGCTTTTCATTCGCTTTAAAAAACCACCTGTTTTTATTTCACGTGTGTTTAATATGGCCTGGAAAAAAAAGAAATTAAATGACATCCATAACTGGATAAAGTTCTGCTCGACTGGAAAAGGATAAATGAATAACTTCATATTGCAACATGAGGCAAGTTTAGGGCCGGATTCGAACTCTTGCGCCATGTCTGGGGACATCTGGTTACCGCAGAAGGTCGACAAAAGTGGTAAAACACTGA
Source organism: Ammoglanis amapaensis (assembly GCA_028566735.1). NCBI lineage: Eukaryota > Metazoa > Chordata > Actinopteri > Siluriformes > Trichomycteridae > Ammoglanis > Ammoglanis amapaensis. Next base: position 6,908 of record JAOUQU010414953.1, read on the forward strand.
TGAACATCTAAGAGAAGAGTTTTAATGCATATTAAAGCATATAAATGACATTAGCTTTGGATTAAAACATCCGTTAAATGCTACGATGTAAATAAAGCTGGTTGATGCGCTGAGCCGTGACCCTACCGTAAATGACCTCTTGCTTCTTAATGACGTTCTTCTTCTGTTTCCTCAGGAAGTCTTTATCCGTGGTGGAGCTCCACAGCTCGACCTCCAGCTCTCTTGCATCTGCTTCGAATTCGCCCATCAGCTGCCCGTCGGTCTCGGTTCCTATAAAGAGAAGAAAAGGAGGGAAATAAATCTCAGTGGGTGATTCACGTGCACTACAGCCGGTTCTGCTGGACCACCGAGAGATGCAGTAAACGTCCGAAATGAACCGCAGCCTGTTTCCCGTCTGCGTGTTTCAAGTCTGGATCTGCTCGGAGGAAGCTCGGGGAAACAGGACCGGACCGAAGAGGAAATGATGTCGCTCACCTTCATCTATCAGAGACTCCGTGGAGACGCTGACCTTGTTGACTTTGGCCAGGGAGTCGGTGGACTGGGACAGAAATCTCAGACTCTTTAATGGCATCTCGTCCAGTCTGGAGAAGGAGGACAATAGTGAAAATTTGAAATGGATTCGGCGCCTGAAATGAACTGGTAATGGAGTAAATGGAGTCCCTTTATGAGGGGTATTTTTTCGGACACAGCGGGGCAGTAAAAGGTTCTCCGTCAGAGTTCCGGCTCTTTTTGGGTGTAAGAAATGTGAGAGTTCACTAATGCACATCAGACGTCAGCTGAAGGGTCTTTAGATTCACCCAAAGTGACTATATTACACGACATTATAAGCGATCGAGGGTAAAGGGCGTCGCTCAAGGGCCCAACAGCAGCAACCTTCTGATTACAAGTCAGGTACCTTAACCACCAGGATATTGTCAGACTTCACTTGTCATAGACCCAAAACAAACAGAGGGGAAAAGGATGCTACAGCCTAGTGGACTAGTAGTTAAGGTTAACCAGACGAGTAACCAGAAGGTTCCTGGTTCAAGCCCCACTACAATACTATAATGACCCTGATATGGTTTACATTTACATCTTTAGAATGTATTAGTTCACCATTTATGAGCAAATGGATGTTAAGGGCTGTAGCTGTCTCTACAACGAATGGACGTGACCCACCCTGCTATGTTGTTGATGGACATGCTTTTAGAGAGGGTGTTGCTGGGTAAAGTCATGATGCTGGTGTGTCTGCGAGGGGCCGTCAGCAGTGGGTGCTGGTGTTCTGGAGACAAGATGACCGACCAAGGCCGTTCCCGTGGTGCGGAGGCTAAAGAAACGAAACACAGACAGAAGATAAAACTGCAGAGGTGTGTGTCGACTCGTCAGTAACCGTCTGTAACAAATAAATAACGAGTCTCTCACTATCTCTCAAATAAATGATAACATCTCCCTACGAGAAGTGTACATCAACGCATTTATATATGCTACAGCGCTCCCTTGTGGCGTACTTCTAATAATCAGTCCATGAATGATCAGATATGTATGTGCACAAATGTGATGGATAAATGAATAAATAAGAAATCATTAAATCATTAATAAATATTAATAATAATGACAGTGGTACAGTTACCGTACAATAATCATAATAATAATAAAAAAAGATACAAAGATGATCGAACGTGCAAAAGTGGCTACGACTCTAAAGGGTTAAATACAAAATGTAAATTATTAAATTCATTTAGGAAATTTCTGATGAAAATCTGATTTATACTTTATCATTTGACCACAGTCAGGTCAGTCGACAGACTGTCTGGGGTCGGGGACAGGAAGGCTTCCCATGGCCCCATGGTCAATATAAAATACGACCATAAATTAATAGGGCTCATTTTTGGACTCCTGTGACCCATGAAACCCGAGACAACAGATCCGGGTTGCCTCCAGTCGGCGAGGTTGCTTAGTAAACACATTTTATTCATTAACATTATTAAACCCTAATAATTGTGCTCTCTAATATAACGTGAGTAAAAGAACTCACTTTAGAAGACTTACTTTTGGTTCGTAACGTAACTCCAGTCATGCCGGTCGTGTCTGGTGTGACAAACTGAGGCTGTTTCTGTGGCACATCCGGATAATTACAACCAAAAAAGAAAGAAATGAAATGAAAGTGAATGAAATGAAAGCTACAGACAGTCTGTGATTAGGTACGTGCTTGTAAAGACGCTGTACCTTCCCCTTGGTGCAGACAGGAATGCTTTCCTGGCAGCTCCGGTGAACGTTCACGCTGCAGCCTGTAAAAAGAAAACGACTTTCTCCATGAGCAACAGGTCCTGAACGGCTTCACTCCGGCTCATTTCCTTTAATGATGCTTTCATGGCGATTCATGGGTGGTTTACTTACAGAGCGTAGAGGCGATCTGAACTAACTACAGGAGATAAAACAACCAAAATCCCCCCTGAAAGCTCACCGAGCATAAAACATGAATGTAGAACGAGATTCTCCACATGATGAGCTTTAATGGCCGTGATTTGCTGTCTTGGGTTTTGCTATTTTGGCCCCGAGTCAACGTGGTGAAGATGGTGCCAGTCAGGAAACTCCACCAAACACGCAAATAAAAACTGGGCTGGACGCCACGCTGAGGCTTCCCTCAGGAATCTTACTGGAACAAAGACATCAGCGGCGTTTACCAGAATATACGGACTGTACATCGGACTGTACATCATATACGACCAGAAGGATTTTAGTCCAGATGTTTTCCAATAAACGGAACCGTAAATACGCCTGGTTAGGAAAAAATATGCAGATGAGACGTGCTGCTTTATCCCGGACAGTTATAATAATAACATAATAATAATAATATTAATAATAATAATAATAAAAAAAAATCGTTCTTAGTTTCTTAGTTTATCTTCTGACTTGGTAACTTGTTTCTGTGAATGAATGATTTTCATCCTGGTTTTGATGATTAAATAAGTCGATAAAGGCTAAATGAAGGTTCTCTCGGCGCCCTCTTGTGGTCTGTAGGGTAAAAACGGCACTTCCAAGTTCACGAGTCGGCTCCCCCAAACACGTCACACCCTGCACTTGCTTCATGGTAAACACCAGGGACACTACCTAGGGACACTACCCAGGGACCCTATCTATGTACACTAGATAAAGACACTACCTATGTACACTAGATAAAGACACTACCTATGGACACTAGATAAAGACACTACCTATGGACACTAGATAAAGACACTACCTACGGACACTATTTGAGGACATAACTAGGGGACACTACCTAGAAACACTACCTAGGGATGCTATCTAGGGACACTATCTAAAGACACTACCATCTTATCCATCAAGTCACCATGGGCCCCAGACATCCTAAACTGGGACATCCCAACTTGGACATGTTTAATCCCTATAAGGACCAGAAACTCAAGCACATATTCAATCTTCCAATGAGCTTAAAGAAAATATTTAGCAGTGCAGATTCTGACTTTCCTATAAACCTTTATTTTGTTTAGTTTTTTGTTTCTTTAATTGTTTGTTTACTAGAATGCATAAATGCACTTAGTTTCATTGTGTACGCCTAAATTGCTTTGTGTAAGTCGGGGGATGGGGGGAGGGGGTAACAACTAAACAGCATAAACAAAACCATAAAATCATTATGGGGTATTTAATCATATTTAAAGAGCAGGAAGGACACAGATTTATGAATGCGATGGTGCTTTAACGGCAGGCTGGTGGACACGGAAGTGAAACACAAGGACACCAGAACTGGTTTCACTGTTGGGTAATAAAAATGTGTTGTGAAATGACGATGTGTGATGTACGATTAGGAAGTGATATAAAACAGTGCAGGGTTCGGATCCGCCTTTATAATCATCTGCAGTCCCGTCGATTGTAAAGAAGCGCTGTGAGATACTGAGATATTGAGAAATGAGATACTGAGATACTGAAATGTGAGATACTGAGATATTGAGAAATGAGATACTGAGATATTGAGAAATGAGATACTGAGATATTAAGATATGAGATACTGAGATATTAAGATATGAGATACTGAGATACTGAAATGTGAGATACTGAGATATTGAGATACTGAGATGTGAGATACTACTGATGCAAATAATACATTCAAACCTCCAAACTTGACCAATCAGTGAGGTCATAAAATTCTAGGACTGTCCACAACCAAGGATTTTGTTGGTGGACCAGTAGTCATCATTTACTTCAACTAATCGACTAATAGTCGACTAAAAATATCATTTAGACCGGGATACATATTAGTGAAGTTTTAC
>JAOUQU010414962.1:0-11174 GCA_028566735.1 Ammoglanis amapaensis
CGACCCTGGGTTACTCTGTGGACCGCTACCGATCCCCAGAGTATCTCAGCAATTACATTTTACGGGGTAGGTTGCCAAATCTTTCCCCAACCCTGTATCTCTACATGGATCTCGTGTGTGACTACTGGACAATTTACACATTTCCGATCAACCTAGTGCATGTTTTTAGATTGTAGGAGGAAACCGGAGTACCCGGAGGAAACCCGCGCTGACACAGGGAGAACATGCAAACTCCACACAATAAGTCCCCAGCCTGACCCGGGGATCGAACCCGGGACTTCTTGCTGTGAGGCGACAATGCTGTAACCACTCAGCCACCGTGCCGCCCGAAAAATATAAACAATCTGTTAAAACCACATTGCAACTGTTTATGCAGCTCAGTGGACTAATGCACTAGCCTCGGACAAGACTTTGTCTATTATTTTTTAGGCAACCCAGCCTACACAAATAATGGATTTTACTGGGTGTGTCTGAAAACCAAATTTACACCGAAACTGTAGGTGCATTTACGTCATTACATACATGCTTTGGGATGCATGTATAAATCCTGGACATGCCTGGACATTGCAAAATCAATGGAATTATTGTGTAATTAGTGCTTTCATAATGCCTGCCTACTAATCGTGATATTATATTAGAATCATTTATGTAGGCAGCTGCTAAAGTAGGTCAAGGTAGCTCACTAGGTTTTCTAACACTCCCTGTGTCTGTGGTTTACAAAATTTAACCCAAGGTTTCAACAAGGGGGCATTCGAGTTGTGCTAACAGTTGCACAAAAGACAACTGTAAAAAAGCACACTAGCATGTGAGAAAAGGATTGGGCTACTGTATATGTGTTAGAGGGGGTACAGTACTTCAGTGAAGATTTCAGCAACTAGGCAATGAAATATGACTAGATAAGGAGAATAAATATAGCAGTAAAACTGTTTCAGAATCATTACTACTGGATTGAGCAGGGTGTACAACATAATACAATGTTATAATCCAGATCATGGAAATCTTCACACCTTCATTTCCTTATTTACCTCATTTCAGTTGGTCGGCCTGGGAAACCAACAGACACAATTTGTCATGTCAGAAGGAGGGTCAGGTAAAGGTTCTTCTCTTCACAGCTGTGAAACATCTATGTGTCTGGTTGAAGCAATGGCAGCAGAGGTTTGGGATTCAGATTCTCTGTAGACCTGTGTGGTGTGAAAAAGCATTTGGCAACTGCTTAGGGGGAACATAGAGTATGGGGACGATCTAAATAATTAGAAGTAGCAATTACTAGGAGAAAAAGAAGAAAATGTTTAACCAAAAGGTTTGTTTTAAAGGCATTATAAACACTGGCTGGCTGGATGCTCCATTCATAACATGACTTTAGATTTGTACCGTTTTTCTTGTGTGTTGTCATACCAGAGTCCTCGGGCCATAATTCTAAAAGTTTTCACAACTTCTCTTTTTAGTCATTTTACTCATCTCGTTGATTTAAACATATGTTAAGTTCACAAACAAACATTCTGACCCAAGTTGATTCATTTTTTCTTGCTTGCCTGACACTCACAGTCCATGGATTTTTATCCCATTGTGAGTAAATTATGAGGAACAGTGTGAAAGCACAGTTAAAACATGTGGTTTTAAAATACCTCCAGCACATCATGTTTTTGGAATCACTTCCAGCTGCTTCTCAGCCGCTAATGGCACCTTGGGTCTGCTCTGCTGTTTCATCACAATCCAAGTCCTCCCAAACCCCATGCTGACTGCTGTTACAAATCGTGGAGGTTTTCAACTACTGTGTAATAGATGGCTTCAAAGAGTCATCCAATCATGATGTCCAGTCACTGCAGAGGATAAACATCATACAAAGGATGACATTAATTTTACTTTGACCACAATACAGATACATCCTTGATTCTAATTGGTCAAAGTCCTGGGCAATTTCTTCCTGGCTCTAATGTAAAAGTCTTATGATCTTTCAACTGCAGGGGCAAGTCTATATATTAAGTAGGAAATGCAATATACACACACTATATCTCCCAGAAGAGCTATTATAGCAGCAGATGAGGGAGGGGCTTTGTATTCTTGCCCATTATTCTGGAATGAGAATCGAAACAAATTGTCCAAGGCTGAAACTTGAGAACTATGCAACAGTTTTCACAAGTTGTCTGATCGTGTTGCATCTAGGGTTTTCAGTCCACAGAACATCGCTTAAAGTTTACTGTCACACAGACTGACCCATTTAGTGTAAATAAAGATATAATAACTAATTTCACTAGTTCCTTACTTAAGTTTTACTTTCTTCTGGTCATGAACTCAATGAATGTACACACGCCTTTCTAAGATAGGAAGTTGAGTAATGAAAACTCCAATGCCAGTAATGCAGATGAGAGAGTAAGCTGATGACTGGAGTTTTGTTTGATAAAAAAGATTACAGGGTCTTTTTTACCTTTACCACACAAATGAATATGTCAGCACTTTATCCACCTCCACAGGTGAGATCAAAATATCTTTATAAAAAGAGGGAAGTATAGTATTCACACCTGTTTGAAGTTAACAATACATCAACTGTTTTGTGACTACATTTGCCCAGGTGTTGCCAAACCTTGTATGAGAACTGTTCTCTATACAATAAGGGGGAAAAATCAGGTCTATCTTCTATCCAGTCTATTAATATTAAAAATTCAAAGTGTGCAATGCAAGGCTGGATGCTACTATTGAACTTGTATTATCTTTGAGCCCTTAGACAGCATTGCACAAGAAACCATCATGCTACAGTAATAAATACAGCCACATGGGCTCCGTAGTACTTCAAAATGCAACCTAAAACTCATACTGTACTAATAAAATACCATACATCACTTCTACACAGAAACTCAGCTAAGTTCTCTGGGCCTGAGCCCAGAGATGGACCAAATTACTGTAGATACATGTTAGTCAGATGAGTCCACATTTCAATGAGTAGTCTTATTTTGACAAAAAAGAGTTATACCAGAATATTCAAAAAAAATTATTATTTTAGTAACTACGGATGAATGTTTTCTCTGTGGTTTAAGTGATTTTGAGAGATATTTCATTAATATTAAACCTAATTAAACTAAGCAAGTCTAATCAAGATGAAAAGACGTCTCTAATGCATATCATGCTAATCAGGTACAGCTTTTACTGGACCTTAATAATTACTCCATAATTCAGAAATGCATGTTCTGTACCTGTTACGTACATGCTTAAGCCAAGTAATTAACTGAAAATGGAATGTCTTTATTTGTCCATGTCAAAGGACGTTGCATTTTGGTTATGCTCATGTTTGTTTTAATTGCAATTTATCAGACACTCTGCGGGAGAAGCTATCATTTACATCTGTTAGGTGAAAGACACTTTCACCCGATAACCCCTGACAGCATGTGGATTAACTGAGAGAGCGACTTAAGTGCTGGCTCAACCACAGGAGTATTTATGTAACTACTGATGAACCTAAGATAGGGATAACCAATGGGAAAATATTTGAAATACTTTTTTATTGTCATTTTACTTGTCTGTGTTTGGTATATTCAGGAATATTTAAGAACATGGTCAAAGAACGATTCAGTGAAAGTCCTAACATTAATGGTGTGTGACATTAACATTATTGTATTGCTTTAATGTATTAGGTTCTCCAATGCATTACATCTCTCATCTGCTTTTTAACTCTAAAAGCTGATGGGGAGTTCTATGCTTTTAACATCTAATGGGAATTTCATCTTTGAGGTGGTCCTAAGAGTCGTGAACCTAAAAGAATTCCAGTTGCCTTTAACTCAAGCACTCAAGATCGCTCTGCTGGACATTCTACAGTGCTTCAATGACAATGAAAAAACATTGCTCACCAAGACCTCATGCCAACTTTAAAAGCATTGTAGTGGGAGTATTCTGATTCGGAAAGACTTTGCTGCTGGACAGTTTCTAATCTAAAGAAAAAATAATTCAAAATGTTATCAAGGATAACGGAATAGCACATAAACAAGGCAGCAAGATTCTGATTCCAAAACAAACAAAAAGACATTGTAAAACATCTTGTGCTTTGAATGGCAATATTAAAAGTGTAGGACTAGGTGGAATGACTAGATGGAATAAAAATATACAGAAAAGGATATTGATTATAAATGGTAATGTATTTTACAACATCTGGTTAGGCCCACAGTGGATCTGAATGTCCACAGGACACATACACACACAAACACTTTTGTTGACAGTGTTCAGTATCTTCCACTGGTCTGGATGAAGGTTTTTGAACTCCTGTAAGGAAACAGAAGCACCTGGAACATGCAAAACTACTATAATACATGTACCCATGAACTATAAAAAATACACATTGACTGAAGTGCAGATGTCTGGTGATTTACTCCAAATTACAACCACTTTTGCAATTTGGCGTTTAGCAAATTGCTAACATATGATTTGATTTATGCACAAGTTTAACAGACATGTATATCCCACTTTTTATATCTGTATTTTATACTGCACTATTTATATATAAAGACTAGCAAAGCGTGGTTGCGTAAAACTCATAGGGTTTACAGTCAACATATCAGATTAACTGCTGGTTGCAGCTACAGACACGTTCTCCTTTCACAACTCGATTTTTTATTTCCGTCATTGTTTACTGACCATCAGTAGAGCAACAGCGCCCCCTTTAGTCCATTTAGTCTTTTAGAAAGAATTAAGCATATATCATTTAATCATTTATTGAAATTACCGTAGCCTACATATATCCCCTTCAATTTAAAAGCTAAATGTAGTGCTTTTCAGCTTTGTAATAAAACTCATTTTTTTATTGGCAAACAAGTATGCCAAGATTTCTTTTCGTGTGACTGCTTTTGTTTTGCTTCAGTAATTTAATAAAGGAAAGTTAAGAACGCTCCTTTTTGTTTCTTATTGCTACTATTAGCAATTAGCATTGCTCTTAGCCTTGTTCTTTTCCCACCCGTTTTCAGTCCTTATGTATGAGAGTTACCAGAGCGTGTACTTAGCAGTATCAAGAACGATCACAGCTTGTTCATTTTTTAAGGTTATGCCCTGTTTAAGCCAAAATGCAGATCAATTAACCTCTGGACATTTTGTAAATAAATTCTTGTGAACATTTGATATAGCTGCTAATTATAACATAATAACATTCACAACACTGTATTCATAATGTAACCAGGAGTAGCAGATCAACTGCATTATTGTGGAAATGGTACAAGAGTAAATGTGTTTTCCCTTTATATATATATATATACTAAATTGTTTATATACTTCCATGCCTGGCAAGCAGTCCATGCCCCATTAAACAGAATCATTTTTATTTACCATAAAACATTTCCCACAAGCATTATTGGCGTGTGGGTTCTGTTATTTTCCTCGTCTAACAGAAGTACTACTGCAACAGCTGAAAACATCTTTAAAGTATGTATAAGCAAGGCTTTAGAACAATAATACTTGCTTATACAGGAATAGGAAGGTGATTTGGATGTGTATATTGCATATATAAATACTATACTATATTACTAGATTACATATATAAATACATCAAATCTGGTATGTTACAAGTTTGCTATCGGTACAAAAAAATTGAGCTGGATGTTTCTTTATTACAATGTGTTTTATGCAAAGATGTCCCAAGTGATTTAATAGAGGAGCAAAGCATTTGTTTTCTAAGTCAGTACGCCACCCCCTTAATAAAAAAGAGAGAAATGCCTCCAGCTGATCTGTTTGCCAAGGCCAGTTTTACAGATGTTTGAGAGACTTCTACGTTGTCTATGCCAAAAGTCTTGCTACAGCATTTTATACCAATATTGCTTTAAGAGCTGGAACAAGACCGATTTGTCTTTGCAGATATTAAAAATAATTAATTACTACAATATTAATGGTTATAATAACTTAGGTACTGAACTGAACAAATTAACAGTTGGTTTGTGTTTTATTTGGCAGTATTCAGTTGCCCAAAACTCTCTGGCTTTCATCCATATATGGGTTTCCAAAAAATAATGCAGAACATGGTCTGCTAAATTCAACACATGCAATTTGGGCTTTAGTCATGTAAACTGGAATAACAGTACCAAATCCAATGAGTACTACTTACATCAAAATCACTGTCAGATGAGGGGAGAGAGGGTACGTGACTCACGGAAACTATAATGTAAGAGCATCAAAACAGATTAAGATTTACACATACTGTATGTACCTCCCCCCCACTCCCCCAAAAAATAAACTGACATTATTATTATTATTATTATTATTATTATTATTATTATTATTATTAGTTCCTTGTGAATTATGTTGTATAGTGAATGATGGTGTGATGTAGTGTGCAGTTTTCCAGTCATTCATAGACAGTAGAATTAGAAGAGTTTGCAGTCTGTCCTTCATTATTAAAGGACATAAACTGTTAAACCTGACATGACATACACAAGAACCATGATGCATTACTACAGTGTCCTAAGTAAAACTCACTCTCACTTTTGCATATTTGTCAAAGTCTTTCCCTGGAGACAGTGTGTGTTATGCCACGTTTCATGGTCATTTTCCACCTACCACCATATCCACGCTATAAAAACAGTCATAAATATTGCTGGAGTGAGTGCTGGAATAACACTCTGGGAGTCAGTGTGGACCATGGTCTGCTACACATTTGCTGATCTTGGACGTGCAAAAAACGCACAATTAAATGCAAAGACCCACAGCACAAAACGGCAAGTTTTGGTTTTAGGAAATCACAGGCAAGGTGGTCACTGACTTACCTTATTCAATTTATTTAAGGAAGGCGTTTTGCTGGATGAGTGCCTGAATACATGTTGGAATATTTTTTAAAACAAATAATTGGTTGTTTGCATGTTTTCGTGTTTAACCAACTTAGTTTTTCAGAGATTTTACAAAGTAATAATTGATGTCTCATGCAACACATTATTGATACATCCGAATAATTACACAGTCCAGTCAAGCACTCTTTGACCAAAAAGTCTATTTAACTAACTATTTTGGTGTATGTAGATTCGGGCTTGCCATGTCTTAAAAGAACATGGACTTAACCATCATTTTCATGATCCCTTCTCACCCATAGTTGTCTGCCATCACTCAGCAGGATTCCTCAAATCTTCTCAAAACCACAGAGTAATAGTTTTGCAGCACGTCTAAGACAAAGACAAGTTTTTGTGAAAGTAAATACACTGAATTATAAAAACATAAAGTCATTTGTCCAATAACTAAATGTATACTAAATATAGTTTATATCATTACTATATTATAGTGAAAAGTCTTAATTAAATGACTATGCTATACTGAAGCTTTACATTCTATTTATAATCATCCAATGCATACCAATTCTAAACAGATTATTAAACAGAACTTAAAATAATCTAAATTTAAAATGAATCTTGGGTCTATATTTCATGCCAGGTCCGAAGTTCCAGTGGGATTGGGAGGCTAAAGGCCATCTGAAGCTCTTATCCAGGATATACCCCGATCACTCTTCAGCACAGGAGGTTATGTCCCATGTGTCTGATAGCACACAGTAAATTCGCTTGGGTGTAAGAAAAGACAAACAAGCGTATCACAGCTCTTTCCGGCAGTTTGTAGATACGGACGGCTGGTACTAATATGGGAGTCATCGTCTGCGAGCGCCCCTTCCCAACTGCCCGATTTGCAGCTTTTAAACAGATACTCCCATAAACACAACACACATCAAGGTTAGTGCCAGAATGTAGAGAGAGAACCGAAAACTCTTAATGCGTTTGGTCGCTGCATCCTGAGTGCAAGTTCTGAGTTCAATACTCAAACCTCCAAAATACAAAATAATGTCAGAGCTTCATATAAAATTATTTATGCTTAATATTGGTCATGAACCTCTAATCAAATTCAATTGTCATTACACATATACAGAACAATGAAATGTCTCTCTTCGCATATCCCAACTTGTCTGGAAGTCTGGGGTCAGAGCAGTGGCCGTGTAGCAGAGCCTGGATTTGAATCCTCAACCTTTGGGTTCCCAGCCCAACACTCTACCCACTAGGCTACACTGTCCCTAACCTAATCCATGTCATCACCAGTGTCGGGAATGTTGTTAGTAATTAGGTATAGTTCTTCTTTCAAAAAGTGACTGATACTTTTCAATGTTCAGTTAATCTATTCATAATAAAAGTTAATAATAAATGACTTTATGACTTAATGAATGCACATTGCACAGCACACCCTTTTTTATATTTTTGTGGCAGTCAAAGCATTTTAATTTTTTAACTATTTCTCATTTCCTTTTTAAAACCTAATGAAAATATTGTTTATCTTTGATTTACATGCACATTTTCAAGTCAGCTTTCTTAAGAAAAACTTTCATATACCAAATACCATTAGTCTATCTCCAACCTCCCTTATTTTGTTTATCAAATAGCAGACTGGCCCTGAACCAGTCCACAGCACCTGCTTAAGCATCATAATCAGCCAGTAGCAACCCGGAATACTGATGCTTAGTTGCGGAGGCCCCGTGGAAGGTTCCAGCCACTTTTAGTGCCAAATCCTTCTTTGTTTACTCTGTTTTTTTGTCTCTGACCTTTTTGTTTCTACACAAAGAGTTTGTGCCTAACAGAATGCATTACAGAGCCATTAATTACATCAAAATGAGGACTGTGTGCTTGGGAAATGTTTATCCCTTTTGGTAGTTCAGAGAATGCAAAGGAAACAAGCGTGTGGATTCGATGAAGCAAATGCTTAGAGCCCGGAAAGACACTGGATCTTTTTTAAGGGCTAATCATAACAAAGCCTTTCATGTTAAAGTCAGACAGGGATTTTATTCGAGATTTAAAAAATATGTATGTAACGTGTAAAAAAAATGCAGACACAGGTTTGTAGTGTGGGGGTCATTGCATGGGAAAGGAGGATGTTTGGGTAGGTAGCGCCCTTCTGTGGTGGAAAAGAAAAGGAAAATTTATAAATCTGTTCGAACTTTTTAAATATTGTTAAATATATTGAAGTGTTTATACCAAAAAAAAAAAGTATAGTGAACTTTTACATTAGCTTTTTAAAGTGTCCAAATAATAGAACTGTGAACTTTTTAAATAGAATTATATTACCATTAAAGTTATACTCAGTTTTACATTAGATTGTGTTTAGTAATATTTTTAGAAGGTCATCATTCATGGTAATTTGGTCACTTCACAGACTGCATTAATCAAAAAGTTAGATCGAATATAATACATTGTAATAATAATCACAGATTTAGGACGGCTTCTCAAGTGCAAACAGTTGTTCTAAAAGAGCTCGACCCTAAAATTCTGAAAACAAAAGCCACAGATCGCATTCCATTCTGTCCATGACTTCTCATTTAAGGTGCTGCAAGCTTCTGTAAAAAGCTCAAGGTTGAAAAACTGAGTGCAGACTGTAATTTCAGTACTTGCAGAAATATTACTGGGACTGGGGTCTTGATTAATGTACATCTCTGGCAGCACTTGCTCATGTTTGACAGCAGGGTAAAGACGACTAAGCTCAATATGGGGAAACTATTAGCTGCTCAAGTAAAATCGCAAGAAAAAATGTCCAAACCCTCAACATTTACTGGATTTCACTTATTTCCAAAAATGTGATGTACCTATTGGCGAGTACGGTTCAATAGCTCTCAGAATCTGTTGGTTACCTTTTCTGTTGGACAACCATGCAGAAATCAGGAGAACATGCTAACTCCACACAGAAAACCCTAAATTGTTGTACCCAGTGGTGTTAACCACTAAGCCATATTGCACCCTGATTTAATAATGGAAATGTTTTTCATTTATTATTGTGAATCATATTGCATTATGGGTACAGTGTAACATTACTTCCCAAGTAATTAAATTCTGATGCATAAAAAAGTTGTGCAAGATGCTAAGTTATACTTACCAGAACTTTATAGTATTAAAATGCATTACAAATATTAAGTGAAAATACACATATTGGTGTGAAAAATGTTCATGTTTATTTGTAGAATATGGTTGGAATTATGAAGAAGACTTTGCATTATACACACGTCCTCTGTTGGTTGCCATTTTTGCCCCCTACTGCTCTGCTGGGTGATCAGATCAGGCAGAAATGTATGTGTCAAACCCCTGGACCTCGAGTCTGACAATTCACAGCAGCTGCTGTTTGACGGGAAATATGGAAAAATGTTGCATATGAGCCCCCTCCCAGAGAGCAAACCCATATGCAAGCACAGTTGGAATATGAATTGTTTTGCCATGGTTAAGAAGAAAAGAAGAAAAGAAGTGAAGACATGATGAAATGCTATCCCTTGTTTTAAAATAAAAAAACAAAAACTTAATCTAATAAAACCCTTCACGTTAAGAAAATGTCATGCTATGTAATCGCTTCTACACACTTACGTGGCTTTTTAGGTTCAGAAGGTGACATTAAAAGTGCTACTGCTAGATCAACATGCATGAAAATGGTTTCTTGGGCACGGACCCTTCATCTACTTCAAAGTAAATATAATCCTGTTGAATGCACTAACTTGGCAGATGTAGAAAAACTTAGTTTAATACTAGATGGACATGATTTTCCCATAACAGCTGGATAAATGACAAGCATACTCTCTCACATCATAAACTTAACACATTGACAAGTCATCCACTCAATGGTCTGCTTTTCATTGTCTTGAAAAACATTGCTCATACGTCCTGCACTTTTCAAACACACTATCGCTTTACTACAACATGTCAATTTAATATAAATGTTTTATTGGAAGAAGTCTTCAGGTGTCTGTTTCTATAAGCAAGAACATTTAAGGTTTTGAAATTTTAAGCCACTAAAATTAGACGAGGGTGGAAAGGGAAAGATGTGAGGTCATTTTCTTGCGGTTTAGGTCGTTTGATTGCCTGGGGATCTCCTTTAACCAAGGACTTTTGATCCACTAGAGCAATGGATCTCCTACCACCCAGCCTATAGGCACTGTGTTGAATTTAGAATATTGAAAAATCATCACATTGTTGCACCCAGACACACAGAGTAAGCCGACTGGTTCAGTTCTTACAACCTTATCAGTAATAAAACACCATCAGTAGGGTTGGAAGAAGCTGTGTGTGTGTGTGTGTGTGTGTGTGGGTGTGTGTGTGTGTGTGTGTGTGTGTGTGGGTGTGTGTGTGTGGGTGTGTATTGTGGGACGGGGCTCACTGCAACAGCCGCAGCTCGCTGAAAACAATAACTAAAAAGCTTCATCTTAGAGT